>JAECUM010017386.1:0-45228 GCA_016617855.1 Megalonaias nervosa | reverse complement strand
CTTCTTTCTCAGGATCTGCCAATCTCATCCGCAAGGATTAAAAGTTGTTTCACAACCTTAACTGGCATGTAAACCGTGCTGGCAGTCTGTTATGATGCCGAAGTGATCCAGACGACGTATCCTGTTGCTGACTATGATGTGTTAAAGCATTTTGCAGCAGATACGTGTAAAGGAGACAAATCGATAGTTCCTGGCCCTGAATATTTCCATTTTTTAAGATACCCATAATATTTTCCATATAACATGGATTGATCCAGTTGAGAGGTACTTCTGGTAAATATGACACAAATATGGAACACAGTCTTCTGCTAGATCTTTCAGAATCCTTGCTGGAACCATGCCTGGTCCAGTGACCTTCTGCGGGTTAAGCATCTGTAATAGGATGCATACACCTTTTCTCATAACTAGAATATAAGACATTGAGGCGAATAATTCTCCATGTGGGCTGGGCAGATCACGTTTGCCCTTACGTATGTAAACTTACTGGTATTGCCGATTCAGTATGGTGGACTTGTATTACGTCTCCGAATGTTGTTTATAATATCCTTGGAGGGGTGGGTGTGGGGGTCGCAACGTAGTTGTCTCTCCTATGAACTTGCTATAATTCTATTTTTTCTGCTTGTTAGGTTTTTGGTCTTGATCGGTGTTTCCAACTTCCATCAGGTTTTCTATATATTTCCAGTATAGACGCCATTCTAAGCGTTGGGCAATTGATTTTACGTTGTTGTAAAGTCGCCTATAGTTGGCCTTTTCTGTTGTTTACTGTCCTTGTTCGGTTTTCGGTGTCAGGCTTTAACGGATCTGTGTATTCAAGGCTTGATCTTGTATAGTATGAATTTGTTCATTAAACGTTTGAACTTCGACTAAAAATATTTCCATGTGTTGTTTGCAGGAAGGTTGAATGACTCTTGGGAGGGGAAAACTTTTATCGATATTGGGCTAGAGGCTATGAAAACTGATTCATGGTCAGCAATTCATGGTATGACATCGCATTTATTGAGAAATGTATTGTTGTTTGTGAAAAACAGATCAAACAGTTTAAAGGAAAATCCAGTGACCCATATTGGTGCAACTACAACCTGTTCCAGAAAGGCATCCTTTAACATAGTAAAAGCTGTACTCATTGGGCGATGCTTGCTGTTTATGGCAGTGGAGACTCATTTGCCCAATCAATATCCGCCAGCTTGAAGTCTCCTCCAAGTCATAGGTGCACACCGCGCGGGATTCTTGTAAGGCACGAGTAAAAGTTAGGCAGTTAGGATCGGCGATTACTAGATGGAGATGAAGGTCAATTACAGTGATAGATGTAAATAATACGAACCGTCCTTAATCGGGAAAGTAATGCTCGATATTCATATGTGTTGGTCTGTTTTCTTGACCTCCATACAATGCTATGAATGACTCTCTTTTCCACTAGGCGTGTATAACTTTTAAAATTAAAGGCCCTATACCTATTTAATCTGTTGAATTATTGAAAGACAAATCCGTTAATAGTATCCTAAAAGTATTGCTTAAGCTAATAGTACTTCAAAAGTTTCTGATTTCATGAACAATAAAGTCAAGACCAAGCTTTCAGCTCAGCCAAATCAAACATTTGATGCTTAGAGCTGAAAATAATTGTGTAAACTGAATTACATTATAAAAATAATGCCACGCAATGGGAGATTTCAGTAAAGCGAAGCTGTGGTACGGTATCAAAATCGTTATAGAAAGTCACCAATCTGGGGAAATAATGCACTTACATTCAAGGTTTTAGACTAATATAAAATACAGCTTTGACACACAGAAGGTTCAATAAGATTCAACGAACATCGGTATAAAGAGGTCATGAATTGGTTTCTAAATCAATATTATGAGATAAGCATCTTTAAATTTCTTCCATATTCAAGTCAACGACAACTGAAAAGTCTCCGAACACATTAGCCGATATTTCAGGCACATTCAGGATATTTTTATTTTTAGTTTTATTCAACAGAAACAATCCTCATTCAATTCTCAGAGGGCACGCGTTATGTTATAGACATTTTAATTATGCCCCTGTGGTGCAACGATGCACTTGAATACATTTGAATAGAACGCTGACTTCTATTAAAAAACTTAATTTGCAACACCTGGCGACGAACATTTCAAATGTAGGGCAACACCCTGTAATCAAACATGGACCGATTTGTTTTACTTGAGCATTGTGATAGATTTGTACCCCGCCTATCCTCTCTCCAGCAGCTGTCATTATTTATTGTTTTTAAATATTGCCATGAACCACTACTAATATTGACACGGACAAGGTGTGAATCGTCTCCTACCCTAATGGTTCGATGCCGGGACATTTTGTACCATATACAATATATAAATTCAGTGTTCATTAACTTCATTATTTTTTCATCCAATCTGCCTGAATTCACTATCACGTGAAAATATATCACTAATAAAGTGATAACACGCTTAACTGAAAAGTCCAGTTCAAATACAAACAACATAGACCCTGATCTGCCGAAATTATATTGCAACGGCAGATCCGAGTCTATGGTGTTTTTTCTGCTTATAACTCTTACCAAACTGCATAGACACAGATCAGCTGGCGCATTATGAGAAGGCAGATTTGGGTCCGTGCAGCTTGCAGTGGGACTTACAAGCGAATGATATGCACGTTTCGTATATCCTTGTAATTATCTGGGATGCAGACTATACATTAAAAAGATTACATCCAATTTTCGAAAGCCGAAGAAACTATGTCTCACATACCTGTAAACAGGTAGCTTTATTTTCTTTAAAGCGGTGAATTTTGTTGTTTTTATTTGTGGCTATTCCTAGAACAGGGGGTACAAAGGAAAACACACTCCAACGAGATGGACGGGGTTTAGGTGGGTGGGGTGAACAGCAGTTCTAATATTGTCAAAAACGTATTTACGAGCTGACACTTAAAGTTTTATCAGATACAGGATTGATTTAATGTACTGCAATCATGTTTATTAATAAAATTTCTGTGAATTACTGCAATAGCTTTCATGGCCTAATTTCCAGAATAGATCCAACCATGCATGCGAAATTAGGCCAAGTCATCGTTTTATTGTTCTTAAAACAAAATACTGACAACTCCATCTTTTGGTCTAGAAACGAAATACAACAATAACAGCGACTAAATTTGTGCATTAATAGTTTTTCTCATATTACAAATTTGTTTATATATTAGTAATACTTGACCATTTGAAACTCTTGTAGCTAGGGCATGCAATCGATAGAGCCAATATTTACGCCTTGAAACCATTCCACTACAGTGCCTTGTGATAGCAAAAACTTCTGGGTTATGCTAGTTGTTACCTTTGTCACATCTGGTAATCAATTTACCCATAATTATTAGAGTATAAAGCATCCAAAGTTTTCTTAGGTAGTCTTTAACAGGCACGTCAAAGTCATTGCACACTGAAAGCATGGGTTCATTATGTATGATTTCATTGTGAACCATGCGTGACAAGGTATGGAAAGCTCCCTGTTACTTCCCGACCAAATTCTCAGAAGTATTGGTACACATAATGGTAATAATCTTTTAATGCTACGCCTTCTTGGAGGGATAATTCATTAATTAAAAGCATTACATCAGCCATGGCATATTATCGCTGATTGTTTATCAATATAAGTGTGTCTCGTACCATATTTTCAACAGTATATAGGTGATTTTAGTAACTGGATTCAATCAGAAAACGGTATGGCATTGTGACTCAAGGAACTGTGTCTTGCAATAAGGTGATGCGAGGCGGGAAATGGTGATATAATTTCTCATGTATATTTAATTATATGATTAACTTTTGTCTATGATTGTAAGTTTTAATTTAGTTAATGTAACGCGAATGTTTATATAACTAACTTTGTCCATGTGTGTAAGTTGTAAATAGAATGTTTACATAGCATTTGAGTTCTGAACATTCTAGGGCAAGTCTTGTTTACAATTAAATTGGAATTTTCCACTGGAATGATTCACATCTAGGTCAAGTGAAAATGTGTATAAATAGGGATTTGATTAAAAAAAAATAATTCATTCCTGTTTTTGGTCAGTCTGTGGGAATCTGTTTTGAGAAGAATTTACACTGGTGTATAGATATAATTTCGAGTTGGAATTACTAAAGTACTCATTCACTTTTGGATTGATACATTCAAAGACGTTCTGGATTGCATAATTGTGTTGTATCAGGACATTCAAGACTATTTGACTTCATTCGGAACATTCTATATTTTTGGATTGTGATAGGACATTTAAGTAATAGATTTAAATGAAATAGGCGGGATGTATCGATTCAGGATATGATTCTATAAATCAGCAACTCTAACTATAAAGAAACAGTTTAGACACAAATATGTCATTACTAGACTCTCTATTAAGCTACACGCATATTGAGGTATGCCTACCACACTCACTCATAACCCGAGTTCAACTGCAAGCAACATAGCAGACTCTAATTCGTTGTTGTGTAATTCGCCGACAGATCTCAATCTGTGTTGTTTATTCTACTTATTACTCCAAACAGCAGAGACCCAGATCTGTTGGCGTGTTTTGTGAGTTCAGATTATTGTCTCTGAAATTTACAGATGGATTCGACTTATAAGCGTATACATCTTTCTTTATTTATTTAAAGGAACCGAAACCGCGGGTAGTAAACCTTAGTTTTGTGTAGGCGTTTGGTTAAAGGGTGGGTATCATTCGTACTTGACCCTATCTATCATAATGCATGCAGCCTTCTCCAATATCAAGTCTGCTTTTACAATTCTGAAAATAGACGTTTTTGTTGTTTCCTGAATACAGTGGCATTTATAATACAAGTTTTATAGTCTCTGCTTAATATCGCCTTGTCATACCAATGTCATCTGACCATCCTTTTCAACTGCACGTTGAGCTTTTCAATACGAAGTATGGTATTTCAGTGTTATTGTAGTTTGTTTTTGTGATAGACGATGTTTATGTGCTATACGTAACACTCATATTTCGTCATATAATAGAATAAAATATAAATATCCTGACAGGAAAATAATTTTCTGTGGTTTTTGTTTACGTTTTCCGTTCATTTAGGTGAACTTTGAGTACTGGCACGCAAACCCTGACACGTACAGGTGCGATGGATCGACTTCGTCAGAAACACAATAATGTATATGTCTACATTGATTCGATGATTCCACTGTTAAATGGAGAAGTTTCCGATAATAACAATTCATGCATTTCAATAATATTTATGTGAGCTTTTGTCTTGGGTTTCTAAATTTAAATTAATTTTTTCATCAGCTGTACCTTTATTCAGTAATTGTGACACAGAATAACATTCAGCTGTTAGGTCTGACAAGGTTACCATTTCAAATTGTCTGGGAAGAACAATATGTCTATCAATATGGTAGGCTCTGAATATTTGCGACATTAAAATGATTTTGCATATTTGTGATGAATTATAATAGAGTTGGCAGGTCCTTAAATATCAGCGCAAGAAAACCAAATGTTATAATAATAATAATAATAATAATAATAATAATAATAATAATAATAATAATAATTATTATTATTATTATTATTATTATTATTATTATTATTTGACGTTGATAACACGGAACAGTCAACCATTTTGAGTGCTTTTTTAAAAGCATATGTATGTAAAGTTATGTGTATTGGATCCGGAATTTTCAATCAGTCACATTTTATTGAAATTACTGCATTAAAAATAAATCAACGCATTAAGTTGATGGGGGTGGGGGGGAGGTAACAAATTTTACATATATTTATATTTACATTTGTGAGTAAACAATTTGTATCTGAATTCACAGTTTATAAGAATAGTTTTCTATATATGCATATATTTTCCTCTTAAAATGTTAGCATTACATTGTTTAAAGATATGTTGAAAGTGATTTTTGAATCCATGTCTTTTCTTTCAAATAAGAGTCACTTTCTAAAGAATTTCACGTCATTTAGACGGAGTAAGAAAGTTACATTGTTCAAGCACTTCAGTTAATTTTTTAAAAATATTAAAATACAATTAAACTTGGTAAATTACACATCATCTCGCCCATGTGTAATTTCTACATAAAATTATGATGGAAACGGCGAATATTTTTTTAAAATTTAGATAGTTCCGGTACTAAATGTCCGTATAGAAGTAGCGTGTGAGTACCTGTTCACATATTACTATCAAATAAAGATAAATTATATTAATTCGTCGATCGGCCCGGCGTTTCTGGCAATGCGTGTTATTGTATGAAAACAAGTACACTGGTTTTACTGAGCGGATCTTCAGAGAATTAGAGCTACGTGATGATTTCTTGACCATCGCCCTAAATGCTAGGGAGTCATTTTCTAACTCATTTGGGCTTAAATGCCCTTGATCAGTTGGTCATTTGTGAATACATGTAATATGAAAGAGTATTTGAAATAGTTTATTGTCACTGGTTGTATTTAGCTAGATAGTTTATTGTCATTAGTTGTATTTAGCCATATAGTTTATTGTCACTTGTTCTATTTAGCTATAAAGGTTATAAGTCTACACGCAAACCATTTCAGTCTACGTGTTTATCAAGTCATTAATTATGTATATAGTTCGTACTTGGTTTTTCTCTCCAAACAGATTAATTGGTCCAGTTATAGAATATACTACTTTCCTTCAGTCACAGAAAGGATAATGTAAAAACTATAATGCAATCAGACCCCCTCCCCAACAAAGTCACATTCAGA
This sequence comes from Megalonaias nervosa, assembly GCA_016617855.1. Taxonomy (NCBI): domain Eukaryota; kingdom Metazoa; phylum Mollusca; class Bivalvia; order Unionida; family Unionidae; genus Megalonaias; species Megalonaias nervosa. The sequence continues at coordinate 38,525 of JAECUM010017386.1, read as the reverse complement.
TTCCATACTTGCCTATGATATTGTTTACTCTGAACAATTCGCTTCGCAATACGTACTAGTGAGAATATTCACAAAAATATTATACAAGCGCTATTGTTAGAAAATACTTTTACGTGTTTACTGTGCATTGAAGTGCATACATGTCAGATAGACAGCAATTAGTACTTTTTTTAATATAAAAATATATTTAATGCCAGTCTACAGTGCATTTTCATATTTACATGAAATTGAACGCGGCTTTGGGTGGCCTCTCACGTAACATTGCTTCTTTATATCAAAAAGCACTACATGCTAATATGTGTAACACCAGAAATTTTCTACATGCGTCTATGACTTAAATTAAACTAATGTGATACTGATAAACGGACAGAACGCAATTCGGAGTAAATGATAATGAGTTGAAATACATACAGACATATCCAAACATGCATCGAAAATCATTTTCTGAAACGTGAATTAGATCTCACAAATGACTTTGTTGTTAGTAATTTGTACAGAAGATAACAAGTTGTTCTTTTCCATTTCACGGGGAATCAAATGTGGCTTTTAAAAATTGCTATTCATATTTAGCAAGGTTTAAGGAGAAAAAACAAACAAATTTATAAGCTTTATCGCTAAACGTAGTTGTTTATCGTTATACTTTAGTATTAACGAGTAAAAGCGCACGGATAATGTATCCAGTGCAGATTATTCCTTTACAATATGTCTACGAAACTCTTCATATAAATGATGGCTGGAAAAAATGAGGAAAGAGCTCACCCTTAAAGGTCACTGCCACCTATATTGTACAAACGTGTGTTTATAATCATAAACAAAACTCATTTGTTATGTATGCACACCATTAAAATGTTTAATTAGATTTAAAAATCCGCTTTTTTAAATTAAAAACAATCCATAGTTTCCACGTGCGAAGAACGGATATGACGTACATTTGTCCCTTCAATTAAACCTAGCCATTCAAGTGTTTTATTTCTCCACGTAAATGCCTATGTGCTATATCTTACGATTATGCTGTTGTACAGAAAATATGGTGCACTGTGTTGCATATGGATGTAACCAAAAGAGCGATGATGGGGAAGAGTTATTTCCTTTTCCGAAAGACCCTTTTTACCAGAAAAAAAGTGGATTCAAGCGTGGGATCGAATAGGATGAGAGATGGGAAAGTTGCATCATTTATACGTGATTATAGTCAATTTGGCCCAAAGACAATTCGGCCCAACTCGAAAGACAATTCGGCCCAACTTAACAATATCTTGAATAAGTTCTTTTCTTCAAACAACAAGTAGATACTATGTAAGATAGGTTTTAGGAAAAAAATTAAATTTAAACGAACTATCTTGATATTCTTTCAAAGAAAATAATCATACTTCGTAACATACATATATATATAAGGGAAAAGACAAACTGACATATCTTGCTCGTTCTAATTAAAATATTTATATACATTTTTTTATGCTAAAAAATATATGCATCTGCACAACGACATTCTCAATATAAGTCTTCCTGTAAAATTATCAATATTGATTTATAAAACAATAATACTTAACAGAAAATATTCTACAGAATACGTATTCATTTTTCTAAGGGTAGTGTGCGTGAGATATTATATTAAATATTTTTAATTTAAGGCTTCAGGTTGCAACACTGCTGCATGTAATACACACTCGATTACACATGAAGGAGAGACAGAATAATGTGGAGCATTTGTCATCGTTTAGTTGCTGCAATATGAAGCTCTTACCAGTTAATTTTATTGTTTGCTTTTATTTTTCAAGTTGTCAGTGTGTGCGCGTGTAAATTGAAAGCACATCATTACTAGTTAATATCGTCACTCATATTTGCTCCAATATTCCATACAAATAAGAAAGGAAATAATTTTGTGTTGAATTTGTCCCCCTCCCCTCCTCCACACGGTACAAAAAATTTGATAAACATACACTTTTTGAAAATAAAATGAAAGAAACTAACCTTGCAATTTTATCATTTATTCCTTCTATTTGCATCATGCGAAATTTATTAAAGAAAAAAATATATCCACGAACTCCGTATATGTAGCGGATGTCGGCTTGCGTATGCATCCTAAGTGTAGTGAGTATCGCTTATGTCAAATAACAAAATCGTAAAAGAGACGAAAATATCACCCGATTGCTTGAAGGCACCTGCCATTCACGCATGATAAGTTAAAAGGTGCAAACTTACCAAGATTGTATTGTAACCAGGTTAACTATACGACGGTATCTCGCAAATAAAAATCATTATTTTAAAATACATTCACTGTGAGTGCAAATGATAGTCTTTTCGCTAGCATGGGTTACAAAAGTATTATTAAAGCAAGTTATTGTTGTGTATACTATTTGCCCTGCCATTCTTTTAAGTGTGCGTATTTTTTAAATATAAATTCGGCCGACATAGGGAAGCCAGTATTGATTTCTTTTTACCTGTATTAACGGGAAGTTTAAAAATAAATTGAAACAATGGAACAGTTTTGAAAGCGACGCAATCTAGTGAGTCCTGCACGCATATCGATATCAGGCTGAACAGTAAATTAGTTTGCAGTAGTTTAATCTAAATATTCCCTATCCATAGTTACCGCTCCGGTGGCCTAGTGGTTAGAGCGTCCGCCTCGGATGCGGGAGGTCGCGGGTTCGAACCCCGGCCGAGTCATACCAAAGACTTTAAAAATGGAGCTAACAGCTGCCTCGCTTGGCGCTCAGCATTAAGAGGTTAGTGTTAGGACTGGTTAGCCTGGTGTCAGGATAATGTGACTGGGTGGGAACATCATGCCACATGTCTGCGGCATGATGCCCCAGTGCTAGACATCACTATAAACTGTCACACTGCAGACATCGTAGCGATATGACTGAAAAATTGTTAAAGCTACGTTAAAAATCTAAATCACACACACTCACACACACACACACCCCCCTATCCATAGTTCGCAATGTTTTGTTTTTCGACAACAAAAAACCTTTACTTTGTCTTGTATGGATAAATGTACGTTATTTCCGGTTGGCGTCCTCTATAGGTGAGAAATCGTAGCTAAGGGGAAGTAACAGCGTTGTATACTTCTATTTCGAGTAATTAAATTATTATTTCTTCTTTACACTTGATAATATTTTTGTTCTTTTTGTGCGAGTATAACTGCTTTTAATCATGTAACGCAAATCTGATGTAAAAAGAAAAATGTTGGAGTATGGTCGGTGACCTTTAAGCAGAAACATTTCTTCTAATCACACGCAAGACAACTACATATAGTATAGTGCTTGTCAATACATAATGAATAAATTTGGAAATGACTGTGTTGTGGAAACATAATCTATCATTGTTAATAAACTTTATAATAAAGTTTTATTTTTTCACATCTTTAATCGTGCCTTGGAAAAGGGGATTTCAGGATGCCCCCATTTGCCAAACAGTAAACAGGAAATTCAGTACTATATTTGTGGAAAACAGCCAGTTCAAATATCACTTGTCTTTATAAAACGTGGTCAGTTATTAATATAATCACAAATAGTATATCTGTTAAACATTCACGGTGAGAACATGGACAGAAACAAATATTTCAGTTTTAAAGATGCAGAAGCTGATTGCATATGAAGCTTATTAAACGTAAGCAACAATGAGATTGAAATCTTTGATTGCTGATAGACTGCATGCAGAACTGGAGCAATCCCACTACTCCGTAAACTAGTAATTCCCCATTTATATTCAAACATTTAGAACGGGAAGGGCAGAATTATAATTTTTCAACGGAGGCACAAGTTACAGACACACAGATTCATGCGCAGGCACAAGTTACAAACACCCAGATTCATGCGGAGGCACAAGTCACAGACACTCATATTCATGCAGACGCACGAGGTGCATCCAGGAAGATTCATGCAGAAGCACAAGGCACAGACACAGGTGCTCGACGCGAGATTACTGTTAAAAAAAGCAATAACCTGAAGGTAAAAAAAAATCATACCGAGTGACAAAATTTCATCAGATTACCCACATGACCCGCTCTGACATAGGACTATGTCTATCATACATGATAGACAGGGTCCTATGCCAGCGCGGGTCATAGGGGACATCTGAGGAAATTTTGCCACTGCAGTTCTTTATGACTCAATGAAAGGCAGAAGAAATAAACTTCTTAGAACATTAACTGATTTTAATAAGGTCTTCTATGCAGTTTGGAGATTATTGTTACGGACAAACTTATACAAGAGGTATTCGGGACAAGGTTGTAGTATTGTTCAAAGCAAGTATCACGATATCAACCCAAGTATAAGACAATGGTAATCATTTTAGAGTTTTCCTTTGTGTGTAACCATCTTCGTGGTCAGATCAGCAGCGTTTTATTGAGCCCAAATGAATATCGTGGAAAGTGTTTTTATGAGAAAGACCCGTGTTGATACGACCATCAGCTTAGAAGGAGAAGTCACAATACATTTCTCAAGATGGCGGCCATAGTTTACATGATGAAAGTTAGATCGGCACTATTTTCATTTAGGACCAACTAATTATTGCAGATCTTCTTGTTCATAATATGTTCACATTTTCATGAGTGATGATTATAGTTTCTTTTAGATGGCCCATGTTATATATCCGATGGACACCACTGTTATTTAGGACCAGCAACATATCAAGAGAAGTGTTAAAAAGTAACTCCACATCAAAATGGATGTACGTTCTGAAGGACCATCAATAACACTATTTTTAATATGACCGCCTTGATGGCCATATTATTGGTGCTAAAATCTGCACTACTGTCAATTAAAACAAACTACGTATCGCACTACTTTCGTTAGTGAAAATCGAGCACGATTTTCAAGACGGCTACCCTTGCAGACTTGTTGCCGGTCAAACAGGTCCATTTTCATTTAGGACCAACTAAATCTCAGAAGAACCATCTATCAGTGGCAATCCCATGCAAGTATGAACATTCCTTTACAAGAAGTAAAGATAACAAAACTGTAAAGATGGACTTTTGGTTAGATCGGCACTTTTCTCGTTTAGTAAGACATGTCATAAAGAAAACTCCCCAAAATGTAGCAAATAGTATTGCAGGAGAAAAAGCTATAGAGATATTCCCAAAATTACTGCTGGGGAGGCCATATAGGTGGTCATATCTGACACTTTTCAATATTAAAGACAACTATACATCATAATGAATATTTTCGTGAAAATCTCATGTTGATTAAACCATTACAAGAATTTCAATACGACCGTCTGGAGACAATATTGGATCTCTGTGGTGTCATGATGGGCCAGCCAGAACTCAAGATTAATCTGTGTGCCAGGTTTCACGATATTCCTACCAGGAGTTTATTAGAAGGAGTTGTGGTTTTAAACTCTTGCTAACGGACGACGAACTCCGGACGACGGAAGAAGGGTCACTGCATAAGCTCTTCTTGTCTTCGAGCAGTTAAGTTAAAACGAGGGGAGGGGAGACCTTCTTTTGGCCCAGACCATATATATCCATGCACCATTAATAATATAGGAAACAATTAAATTGTTGCAATATTTTCAGTGTCCCAGAACAATACTGTAGCAGTATTACCTCCACATAGCTTGTCAGACGAATTGTGACAGAAGCGACATCGCAGTTTGAAATGAGTGGATAATTGTCTTCCAACCGCATGACTGGCTAGCATTGAAAATATTTATACTGTGTTAAGTAATATTATTTCTCAAAGGAATGGAAATCTTCTTTAGAATCCATTTCGCTCTATTACATCATACCTTATTTCGAAGTAGACATTAATTGCAATTTTATCTCGGACTGATCTAAACATTAGCAATACAGCAAAGAGAGTGATTATTCTTGAAATACGTAGCCATTTTGAATTCAGTCATTTCTGGACACGTGATGATGGTATTGCACAAATTGTATGTATATTCTATTTCGATTCTATAGTCTTAAACTAAGTAATAGCAAAGAGCGAAAATCAAAACGTTTTGTAAAATTCAACAGATAATTTATTTCCCTAGAATACAAAGTGAAAATTTAAGAAGAACTTATAGTATTGCGAATTAAATCCCAAATAGTCATACAAGTTTTTTTACAAGTACAAATGTATAAAGTTCCTACTGAATTCCAGTGGTATTCCAAATAATTTCCTATACTGAATGTGTTGATGTGTCTGCAGTTTCGAACGTGCGCAAATGGCCTGAAGTGTGTTGATGTGTCAACAGTCTTTTGATATATCACAATAATATAATCCAAGATGTCCTTGTCTGAAATAACTATAATTCCAAATTAATGTATTACGACTCTATGGTCTTAAAATAAGTAATAGAAGAGTGAGAAGCAACAGGATTTGTAAGATTCAACAAATAATTTATTTCCCTACGATACAAAGTCAAAAATGTAAAAACAACGTACAGTATTGTGAATTAAATCCCAAATAATCTTAGAATTACAGACACAAGTCCTTATGATTAAAGTTCTGAATAAACTTTAGCGGAAATCCAAATTAAATCCAAACTGGAAGTGTTGATGTGCCTGTGATGACCCATGCCTTGATGATATATCAACAGTCTTTTGTTGAATGACACTAATACAATCCAAGAATAAAGCTTTATTTGAAATTGCACCATAATTCAAGTCTCTATATCTAAGAATGTTATTTTTGAGCGCTTTGTATTTCCAGAAGAGAATCACATGAATTAAATAATTTGAAGAAATAACTTCCAACCCAAATGAACTACTGGACACAAGAATAATACAGCTGTTTCTATCTCAAGATCTTATAGCATGAATGAATAATTTCTATGAAGAAAAAAAACAAAAACAAGATTATATAGTCATCTACTTGACCTCAGATTACAATTAACATTTTCTAAAACAAAACTATTGTCTAATATAACATTTCATTCTAGAAGGTTCACAATATTTACAAACTAAAATCTTAGTTATAGTTAGAAGGTCAGTTGCAAAATGTATAATATAGACTGTGGAATACACCAGATAGGCCAGGTATACTGAAAGAGGAATTCCAATAACCGAAACCCAGACCCAAGTAAATATGTTTAATTTTATTAATAATGTTCCTACTCATAGAGAAGATATTGGCTATGTATTAGTTGTTTACTGAAAAAGTAGAAAGTCAATTATTCACGTCGTTTAGAAAATGAACTTTATTTTGGACAAGGCCAGGTCCAAAATACAATTATCCATATCGTATAATGAAATTAAATAAATAAAAAATTGACAAACAGTGCAAATTAAATATAGATAAAAAATGTACCAGTCAAGAATATTACAGATGAGCACTTTGTATTTCCAGTGAATAATAATTTGAGTAAATAATTCCACCTAAATGAAATACTGAACACAAAAATAAAACTGATTCTGTCTCAAATATTAAATGCAATAATGAGTAATTTCTAAAGTAAGCAAGATTATAAGCCTTTCTACTCGACCTAGGTCGCAATTACCAATTTCTGGAAATACTCTGTCACTTAATGGAATTTTCCATTCTAGAACATTCTGGGTTGCGAAAAAGACAAAAATCTGTTGCTAAAATTATAATTAAGAATGTGGATAACCTCAGGTACAACAGGTTTATCCATGGGGAATGCCAATATCCTAGATCCAGACCAAATAAATAAGTCTACATTTATTGATAATGATCCCAGTATTTAATCCACACTCCTAGAGAAATATTAAATATGTATTATTTGATTTACAATATAAAAACAACCTCATTGGCCCTAGTCAAGTACACAATGAACTTGATTTTGGACAAGGTCAAGTCCAAAATACAATTATACATAACCTATAAAACTGGAGAAAAAAAACAGCAACTAACAAATACAAATTAAATATACATATCAATTCGAACGTGTGTGAGTGCCTCTTTAGTTTAGCCCACGGATTGACTCGCCAATTAGTCATACCCACAATAATTAAATTGGTGCTAGCAATAGCCAGAATCACCAGTAGCATTTTAGGTTCTCAGATGGAGATTCAGTTAAATAAATTCAGTACATTCAGCGACTGAAAATTTGAAGGGCTTGTGCTTATACTAAACTAACTTATTTTTGAAGTTGTGTAAATGATGTAATGGGTCGAGTGTCTTCACAAAGGAAGAGGCAGAAACGCGCAATTCAGTCATAGATAAAACTTTTATTAATTTGTAAAGATAACTTTGATGGAAAGTGGGGAGTTTTGCAAGCAAATACTAGGTCAACTAGTGCGATAAATTTAAGGCAATAGGATCCAGCAGGATAAAAAAAAAATTCCATAGTGCAGCACACTTACTACTGACACTGTAATAAACCATTGGCCTAAAAGCAGCCAATGACGGTAGTAAGATACCCCACTTCAAGTTACCAAATTTAAATCACGACCGAGCAGAAACAATATCAAACGTACTGCGTGAATACGGCTTGAGTGCATGGTTTCCCCCTTTATTTCCAAGAACCTTAAGACAGCAGACACCCTCAGTGAAGGGTTCTAAAGCGTCCTAAATCCCAAAATAATTTTTCACATACGGACCTAGGATTATCTGGAATTTAATTCACAATACTTTAAGTGTCATTTGAATTTTCACTTGTTGGTTTCTTTCTTTCTGTTACATAGTGGAAAACACACAGTTGTAACAACAGAAAGCTTCAGACCCAATGTATTACCTGCAGCGACAGTTTTCTTGAGCCATTATGGCAGTTCGTAACAAACAATATAGCTGAGACTGCAAAATGACTGAGACTGCAACTAGTACTGTAAAGAACTAATACACATTTAAAAAAATAGAAATAAGAAATAAAACAACAAGGAAAAGGCAACAAAAACTGGAGAGTGACACTTAAAAAAATTACACGAACAGAAGGAAAAAGAAAAGTTCTACTCCTTGGAAATGTAAATGAAGCCCCATACTACATCAATGAAACATTGGAGTAAGCCAGAAAAAGAGAAATTCGTCGATGTTCAGCAGAAAAAAAGGATGGACCTTTATCAGCACATCCCCCCCTCTCTCTCTCACACACACACACACACACACACACACACACACACACACACACCGGTCATTGTTAAGTATCGTGCTTTGAGATAGAATGGAACACCAGATGACATCAACAGGAATATTGAAGAGTATCAAAGTGAAAATTCGGTATGCTCTCAGGAATAACTATATTGGATTGATGAATATATTTTACTTACGAAAGACCATTGAGCAAGAGTTCTTAAAGGAATACATGAAAAAGAAAACGAAAGCTCGAAACAAATTATAACGCACGAACTAAATGAATAAAGAGGTGGCTCATGTTGGATCACTTAGACTTCAATATAAAAGATAAAACATTAAGAAAATAATGATGGCGATAATGCATCCTTGTTGTAACATATTTAGTGATAATGTGAAAATATATGTCAAATGTGAATAGCTCTTTGGCATAGAAATACAATAAAGAGATTTTGTCAACACATTATTCAGAACAGTGGGATAGATCCGATAACGACAGTTTGTTCCCAAATAGAATCTTGGACGTGACATTAGTCATATTTGAGGGAGATGAGAACGCTCTATTAATCCAGTGGCGTCACTAGGGGTGTGCGGGGGGTGCGGACCGCACCGGTTGACACCATCAGAGGGGGTGACACCAAAATGACTGTCTATAAAATTCTTGAATTTTTGTGCAGGAAGGAGGTCCGTGGGGGTGACACCATGAGTTACCGCACATGACTGTCTATAAATTTTTTTAATTTTTGTGCAGGAAGGAGGTCCATGAGGGTGAAACCATGAGTTACCGCACTGGATTACACCAACCCTAGTGACGCCACTGTATTAATCCCCTCAGTGGCCCAACCAACAAGTGTATGTGACAAGTGTTTGTTTCAAGGAGATGAATCAAAATAAAACGCACTAATTTTGGAAATGTCATATACGGCTCTAATATCACACAGAGGCTGACAGGAACTGAGTTCAGTCAGAAAATGAACGATGTTGTGACTCAGGGAATTGCTTCATTTATTCGTTTATTTAAAAATATTTGACAGCGTATTGAGAAAAAAAAAAACAACATGTAGGATGACAGATTCCAATAACAGCTCTATTTCTTAGGTAATGTAAACAATTTCCAGTTTAGTACAGGCTATATCATGTCTTTATTACAACTCGTTTCTTCCTTCGACCATTCAGAAATAGAATACATTACTGAGAGACCGCTCATTCACGGGACTCTAATTTCATACCTTTATAGTTTTCTTACTTCACCTTGATACGCTTTATCAGCTCTAAATTGCTGAGCGATATTTCATGGCAAGTGATAGGAAACAGGCCCCAAATACATCAATACAAACTTATTCGTATATCTAGCTACTAACTACTTATAAGTGAGAATATTCCAAGACCTGACTGGTGTAAAGTTATTTGGTAAAGAACACATTACACAGCTAATATTTCTCTGATTTTAGTTTATATATTAAGATAATTATTACTTGGAGGTAAACATGCTTATGCTGAGTTCAAGGTCTATTTTCTTAAATTAAGAATGTTTTAGAAGCATGTCGTTTAAAACTTGATGGGAAGTTTACCGTCTTCCTGGCTCTGTAATTGTGTCTTAGCTTTTTATATTAATATTGTAATCTTTAAAATTTTTCATTCCTATTGTAACATCAATTTTAGTTGTGTTTCAGTTAATAATTGAGAGGATCTATTTATTTAAATTATTCACTGGAATTATAAAATCACTGTTTTGGGAATATTATAAATTCATTCCAGGACATTTTGGATTATATCATCATGGTAAATAAAGACTGTTAGCAAATTAGCACATTTGAGATTACTGGCACATCAGCACATTCAAAGTTGGAATTCTTTTCACTTTGTATCATAGGGAAATAAATCATTAATTGAATTTTACAAAACGTTTTGGTTGTCGGTCGTTTCTGTTTCTTAGTTTAAGACCAGAGAGTCGTAACAGCTTTTTCAGTAACCTCTGTAACCAGGTAGAGCAAAAAATAACTTTAGACCAAGTTAAAGATTGGATACGCTATTGTGGATTTTATACATACGTAAACTGAGCGGCACATTGCATAACGCGTGTTTATTTTTCATGTCGGAGTTTTTCCATGCTTTTTGTATCATGATGAACAAACACGTCGCCGCAAAATTTCCATCTTATGCGCAGTTATTCAAAAGGTTATGCAAATAAAATGTCCATGGACAGAGAAAGATAACGGAACGAGATTGAATAATATTGTAGTGTTATTACGTCTATATTGTGTTCTCAAGTTTTGTCCGTGATGGAGGGTTGTGGAAATAGTGCCTACCTAATTTGTGTCATGTGTCTAAGAAGTAAACAAGGTGTTTGCTTGAATCATAGTTCAAGGCCTGACCATGTTAGCTAGGTTTTTCCATTGAAATTCGATTGTGTCTTAGAGCACGTGAAATCAGCATCTATAGGATTTTGTAAACAATTTATCATGCCTGTTTTATGCTCAGTCTGTTGAATCACTTATAGTTGTGTTCTGATATAATTTAAGAGGAATTATTTATTTTAAATCGTTAATTGGAATTATAAAAACTCATTGAACTTTTGGACTAAAAACTTCTTTGTGCTTATTGAGATCTCATTCAAAGACATTATGGGTTCTATCATTGTGGCAGAACAGAAGATTCAAAACTATTGAAATTCATTCAGAACATGCTATACTTTTCAACCTTTGATAGAACATTTGGAATATTTGGAATCTAATTCACAATACTGTAAGTGTCTTTTCAAGTTTCACTTTATATTCTAGGAAAGTAAATCGTTTCTTGATTTTGTTTAATATGTGGTTTCTTTCTTTCTCGTACATAGTTGACGACCAACACTCGTAACAATAGAAAACTTCAGATCCGTAGTATTAGTAATAACGAGCAGTTACAGTTTTTCTTGAGGCATAATGGCCGATCATACTAAGCAATATAACTGAGACTGCAACTGGTACTGTAAAGAGCTAATATACATTCAAAAATAGAAAGAGGAAAGAAAGAATCTAATGACAAAAGCAACAAAAAAGACTGGAGACTGACGAACTAGAAGGCAAATTTAGAAAAAACACGTTGTTCTAACAGATGGAGAAAGAAAGGTTCCACTCCCTGGAAACGAGTACACTCTCTGCACACATATGTAAATGAAACATCATTCCACAACAAGGAAAGACATAGTATGCCAGAAAAAAAGTGAATGTCACAGATGTCCAGCAGAAAAAAATAATGATCTTCAGCAGCACATTTGATGCTTAGTAGGTCTCTCTCTCTCTCTCTCTCTCTCTCTCTCTCTCTCTCTCTCTCTCTCTCTCTCATAATGTTCTTATAACGTTCCTTGAATATCAGATACCCACACAACAACCTACTACCGATCATTGTTAAGTACCCTGCTCTGAGATAGAATGTAACATCATATGACAAGAAAAGGAAACCATGTAGAGTATCAATGTGAAAATTTGGGTTTGTCTGAGGCGAAACTACATTGGATTGATGAATACATTTTACTTACGTTATAACATTGAGTCAGTATATTTGTTAACAGGATTGTGAGGAAACTAAAACAAAGGCTAGAAACAAATCATAACTCACTGACTCAATGAATGAAAAGGAGCCTCAGGATGGACCACTTAGACGTTAAGAAAAAACATTAATAATATCAAATAAAGATGGCGATTATGCATAACATGTTTTAGTTGTGACATAGTGATAATGTAAAATATATCTGTCAAGTGTGAATAGCTCTTTGGCACAGAAATACAATAAAGAGATTTTTCAACATATTAGTCAGAATAATAGGATAGATTCAATAACGATAATTTTGTTGTCAACTAGAGTCTAGTGTTTCTTTTAAATGACTGGATCGAAGTAAATTTTTTTTTTGGTATAGAAATATCATATTCGCCTCTTATATCAAAACAGAGGCCTGTAGGATATATTTCAACCAGAAAATGTGTGCTTCAGGGAATTTTGCTTCATTTATTCATGTATTTAAGAATGTGAGAACGTACTGAAAAATAAAACAGCATGTAAGATGACAGATTCCAATAACAGCATTCGTCACGCTTCACATGCAAACATTAATTGCGTTAATTAATCTATTCACTAATATCTGCATAGTTGTATAAATAATTTCTCTTCAATACACGTACTGCCGTAATTACATGTCAGATAATGTCCCTAACCACTTTCTTATTTGTTAAATCAATATTACAGAAAATGTCTTTATTTAAGTATTATCATTGAATAATTGCTATTTAATAATGTACGCTAATAACGTCCAATACCAAGCATGTGACAAACACAGTCTTAAATTAATAATGATCTAATACTGAATTTATGAACGTCATTGAATAATCTGTAGATTTTGCTCAGCAAGCCTGACACAAGCCTCCCTGTATTACATTTCGGATTCCACCAGCTGTTAGTTATATCACGCGATATGCCTCACGTAATCTAAACACTTTTGTATTTGATTATGAAACAATTATTGATTACTGTTTATGATCAGTCTGTGGAATCACTTGTAGATGCGTTCCGATATAATTTGAGAGGAACTATTCCTTTACTTTATGCCTTTAGGTTATCCACACAGTTTATGCTTAGTAGGGTTCTCTCTCTCTCTCTCTCTCTCTCTCTCTCACACACACACACACACACACACACACACACACACACACACACACACACACTTACGAGCAACCTTTGAGTCAGTATGGTACTAAATGGTTTGTAAGGAAACGAAAACAAAAGCTTCAAACAAGTTATAACATACTGACTAAATGAATAAAGACGTGGCTAAGGTCTTTGTTGTAACATATTTAGTGATAAAAATGATATGTGTCAAATCTGATTCGCTCTTTGGCACTGAAATATATTGAAGAGATTTTTCAACGTATTATTCAGAACAATAGGATTGATTCGATAACGACAATTGGTTCCAAAATAGAATCGTGATCATGACTTTATATTAGTTTGTGGAACACCAGAACGTTTTTATAATCTCTTCCGATGCCCATCCAACAAGTGTACGCGACAAGTGTTTGTTTTAAATGACTGAATCAAGATAAAAGTCACTACGTTTGGAAATATAATATACAGCTCTAATATCACACAGAGGCTGGTAGGAATCGAGATCAACTAGAAAAAAATGGTACGATATTGTGATTCAGGGAATTGCATCATTTCTTTATTAATTTTTTTAATGTGAAATCATATTTACACACACACACACACACACACACACACACACACACACACACACACATATATATATATATATATATATATATATATATATATATATATATATATATATATATATATATATATATATATATATATATATATATATATATATATATATTGAGATCAAGACCATGGTGAAACAATTACCACCAATCAGAACTAACGTTGCTTGTTTTTCTGCGTGCCATACCGGAAGTGTAGTCATCCAGACTCGATCCAAATAGATACAAAGCGTGAGAGTAATTTCGCTCAGAAGTTGCTATTAAATAATCTGTAGAGTACTTAAATCTTACAAAAGGATCAAATTCGGAACGTTTCCTTTCACGCTGACATATGTAATCGGCAGCTGAACATATGACAGGATTATACATTCATTACCACAGAATCATCAAGGGGTAGATTACAAACCGCACAACTCGATAATATTTAAAAGCGGAGTGGATGTTGTCATTAATTTAATTTTTTACTGATAGAAGTGACTGACTGGTAGCGGCAGTTGTTGTGCATCTCAGCAAGTATAATGTAAAAGATTTGTTAGTCATCGCCGATCCCACACTCGGACTTGTTCAAGATAGCAAATTTCCTTGCGCGAGGAAAGTGAACTATTTGTTTTCCAAATTTAAGTGCAGACATGAATTTGGTAACAAAGCTGTTTTTAAAGCATTCATGCAGTGCAAAACAAAGAGTTGTCAGATGAAATAACCTAAAAAGGCCTAAAAGGTTGAATAAAATCATTGATATTCAACAGGCAGTCTGCTATGTTATATGATCTTTCCAACGATGAAAATGGTATGTGAACAGATGATAAATCCATGCCTGTCTGTAACACGCATACTGGAGATAAAACCAGATGGTCAACACATATAAAATGTCACCACCCTACCACTGACAGACCTTCTAAAGATGAAAAGATCGTCAAGTTGATACATCTAATAATAAAGTATCGTGAATAGCATCGATACGAGGCAGAGGTGATTGTGAGTAGTATGTTCATCCTTTATTCCTTCACGCACTTTCGCATCATTGTCATTGATTCTCTCTGAGTAGAGACATTAAACTTTCAAAAGTATTTTTTTTTTAAATGACAATTTGATGCACTAGTAGTTTTTATATAAAGTCTGTAATTATTTATAGAGCGACTTATAAACGAACTTTTACATCTATAAAGAACAGTTGTATACACAACTACATTTGTACGATCGACGAAATCATTAATTACCCTTTACAGTCCTTGGCTATGTAAAAAACACCAAAAAGAAATTAGATAGAAATGCGCTCAATTTAGGCCCTGTGCAGTATATTTAATCAAAGTGCATCAATACTGATCGACTGCTTAAAGTAAAAAAAAGTTATTACATATCCATTTAAGCTTGCATGTCTTATCTGCCGTTCAATACAAATGTTCTGTCTGTGAATCCGTTTCGCACACCTAATATTTCAGTATCGCACAACAGGCCCAGAACTACTTTTACGTTTAACAACTTTAAGTGTTCAATGCCAGTCCACTTACAAATATTGGGAATGATTTATTACTAAACGTTTTAAACACGTTTGTAATTTTAAGAAATGCAGCCATATTGGGTGAAAGAGACTGCTTTTGTCGCTGAGGATCTCAACCGCTTAATTTCAATGCATCAATAATTTATTGTATTAAATGAATATATAAAAATAGAAAGTTTGAAAGTACTGTAAACTATTGAACTTTTCTGCATAAACTTCAATGTATTTAGTTAATGTTAGTCTGTGAAATTTGCCCTAAAATTTTCTTGAAAGCAGAGTGTGTAAATTAATTAAGTATGGTGTAAGAAAAGGGTTGCTTGCTGGTCCAAAATCTATGTTCTATTTGAGAAGTAAGGACAAAATCGACTTGTCTTTGCAGTTTAAATCCATTCATATGTTCCACACAACATCTTTATAAATTAGAAGCTAAAAAGTAAATTACCATATCTACAGTGCAGAGAGACCGATGACGCAACTGCACATTATATATTTAGGCCTAGCCCCGGTTACGTAAATGGAGATTTTTCAATAGGTTATTCAATATCTTTCCCAAAATGCCAAATGCCGATATTAATTGTTTAAGTATACATTTAAAATATTGAAAAGATTATGTGAATAAAAAGGTGCTATGTCATAAATACAAAACCATATAAGTGCTTTGTTTCTAATCCGGGGAAAGAACTCGTTTGATACCGCGTACCTTTTAATGCTGAGCACCAAGCGAGGCAGCTGCTAGTACCATTTTTATAAGTCTTTGGTATGTCTTGGCTGGGGTTCAAAACACGCGACTTCCGCATCCGAGGCGGACGCTCTAACCACTAGGCCATCGAAGCGGTCCACACACTTGCAATGAGTGAGAGTGGAATTAAACTCAATCCAACAATATTCTGTTTCTTAACACTTTAGAGTACTCGCCAATAGTCTGTGACATATTAACACTTTAGAATACTGGCCAGTAGTCAGTGACATATTAACACATTAGAGTGCTGGCCATTAGTCTTTGACATATTGATACTTTAGAGTACTGGAAAGTAATCTGTGACATATTAACACTTTAGAGTACTGGCCAGTTGTATGTGACATATTAACATATTAGAGTATTGTCCAGTAGTCTGTGACATATTAACATATTATTGCCCAGTAGTCTGTGGCATATTAACACATTAGAGCACTGGCCAGCAGTCTGGGACATATTGACATTTTAGAATACTGGCTAGTAGTCTGTGATATATTGACACGTTTGAATACTGGCCAGTAGTCTGCAACATATTGACACTGTAGAGTACTGGCCACTAGACTGTGACGTGTTAACACTTTAGAGTACTAGCCAGTAGTCTGTGACATAGTAAAACTTTAGAATACTGGCCAATAGTTAGTGACATATTGACACATTAGAGTGCCGACCAGTAAAGTGTGATATAGTAACACTTTAGAATACTAGATAATAATCAGTGACATATTAACACTTTAGAGTACTGGCCAGTAGTCTGTGACATATTGATACTTTAGGGTACTGGCCAGTAGTCTGTGACATATTAACACTTTAGAGTACTGGGAAGTACAATATTACAACATTTGAGTACTGGACAGTAGTCATTTACATATTACAAATTTAGAATGCTGGCCAGTAGTCCGTTACATATTACAACTTTGACAGCATCCGCCCAAATCGATGTTAGGCGTTAACAAATACTTTATCATTTTAAAAAAAACAAAACATATTCCATCCGTGACTTAGTGGGCTCATATATACTAAGCAGAGTAATCCAATCAATCCATCTTTATTTCCTCCTTTTGGAGATTAGTAACAACAGAGAGAAATGGTACAGACACGAAAATGACAACGACATGAAATTACATATAGAAATCACAAACTCATGCATATATAAATAGGAATACATTCTGTATGTCAAATCTTGATGGTCTTTTTTATTTTTATAGATAAATGGGTTATTCGTATATTCTCCAACTCAACAAAATATATGAGGTACACAATACAAAGATGACAACTAGGATAAATATTACATGAACAGTTGTATAACGAAATATCAATGCTGTGTAGTCAAGTTATTTGTGAGATAAAGCAACGAGATAATTTGGAGTTAATTCATTCTTTTATTATCGTTTCGTTTCTTAGCCACTTAAAAAAGTCACAAACAAACATTCCGATTAGTTGTAAAATTCACGTAAGCTTCCTGCAGAGCATATTGCAGCTGACATCATAAAATTTCTGTAGATTTCGGGGTCACTCCGCCCATATGTGTAAGGAAAATCCCACCCACGGCAAGCGCTGAACAAATGCATCGTCAGATATATTATGAAGATATGCACCACGTTGAATATCCATATTATTGATAAATATGCTACCACAATATATCTCTCATTTTTGTGTTTTTGAATGCGAGATAAGCATATCAGGAATAATACCAGAATTATTGCAATGTTGACTTATGTGAAGTATCATCAGTGGCATACTGACAGCAAATGGCAGCCGGAGCCAGTGACGTAAATTGCGCCCAGGGCAACGATGATGGCCCAAATGGCCAGAATCTGAGGCCCGAAGGGCCGAAGCCGGGGGAGTTTTTTTGGGAGGGGGTTAGTGCCCCCTTCCACCGACTGGGGGTTGGGGTTGGGGCAGCGCTTTGAGGAGAGCCCTGTCAGCCAACGATTTTCCTGCAATTTAATGCCATTTGGTGGCTTTTTCTGGCATCTAAATTCTGTCATTCACACAAGACAATCAAGCACCATTTTATGCATGTCTGTCATTTTCACATTTGGCCCATTAATTTCACCTCAAAAATATTACTGTTAAGCATGTACAGAAATCATACATTTTAACAAAACCAATTAAAAACAGTTCATAAGTAATTTATTTATGGACTGTTTGGATCCCTCTCTCTCGCAATGATGCTAAAGAGGATTGACGGGGTGTTGGGGGCTGGGGTGCGTCGATGGATAGAGCAGCAGTTTATTCATGAAGCACACGCTGGCAGCGGAAATGAGTTTGCACATTCTTTTTTATATGGGTGCATTATGTTATTTGCTGAAAAGGTCGGGAAGCAAGAATAGCAAATTTGAAAACACAATTTTGGTCATTTCCCCCCCCCCCCAATAAATTAATGAGCTGTTTTGGCGCCCCAAGACCTCTTCCACCTAAGGCATCCGCCCCGTCCGCGACCCGGTTAGTACGCTGTCAGTATAGTATCATGCTGTATCGAGTGACCATAAACAGGTCTAAAATTTGAACTAGTTTAATATCTTTGTTTGACCTAGGTATTTGCCACAAAATGGCTGGTTTAATACAATTACGTATATTTTAAAAACTTTCAAAGGATGAATCGTTAAAGCAAATGTGCTTAAAGCGATTATTCTCATATTCATTTTTATAGTGTTTCATACAATGTGCGTCCTTTCTTTCTTAGCCAGAAAGGTCTTATTTTGTGCAAAAATATAAACAAAGTCAAGTCGTACTGATGAAGAATTCTATATACATACTGTCATTCCTGTAAAGATAGGTATAAAATCTCATTAAATATATTCTTTTAGACAATGTATTCTCAAGCATATGACATAATTTGCAAATGAAATATAGCTTTCTTTTATCAGTTTCAGCAACAGTACTATTCAGTCGATGCATGCTTATTGTAGACCTGATCTTACGGGAGAATTCTTGAATGAACTTCACTCATTCATCCTGAAATACGACTAATATTTTAATGTTCTTTTCCCATCCAATCTTTGACCATACATCACAATCACAAAGCACTGTTGGAATAAAATAATAATTCCGATAAAGGAATATAGGGATTTTCTTGCTGTTGAACGTGCCTTTTCCACATTTGCTATGCAACTCATGTCAAGGATAATTACGTGTTCGGTAGTTTGGGAAATCGGAATAAGTTTGGACCAATTTTCCACTTAAAACTGAAGTCTGTCTTCTGTCTGTTCCGCTTGAAGAAGACAGCGCAACTCATTTTCATGTATTTTAAAATTCCAGTTTAGAGAGTACAAGTGAGCGTTATCAAGCATTGCTTGTAAATGAGCAGGGGTTGTCGTTATTATCGTCAGCTAACATAGGGCTTTCTGAAGAAACTGATCCTACTGTTATTCCTCATTTAGACTTTTTCTAACAGCTTGAACTTATCATTGATATAAACAAAATATATAACCCGCCAGTCAATGAGCTCTCGTATCCAAATCAGAGCGAAGATGGTTGTTACTTGCAATTCTATTCGGATTAGAGTTGATTTCTAGTTTGAATCGCCGTCGTTATTAGTGATTAAGTTATGATAAACATGAACGATTTAATCGTACATGTACCAGGTAAATCGGCGCAAATTGTCTTTCCCAGAAAACACACTTCTGCTGCCGACCCGACCTGGCCTGGAAAAGATTCGGACCTGCACCCACCAAGAAAGTACTGGAATGGGGTGTGGATTTTGGGGTGGGATCTATAAACCTTTTTAGAATTATATAAATCATTTCGGAGGTTGTGTTGCGTAGTTAATGAAAACATGCACCGTAAGCGAAGACATAAGCTTGAATTTGTAAGATGATTTGCCCTCAGTTCTTCCGAAGCAAAGCAGACATACCACGTATTCTTTATAGACTAACGAACTCAAATAGCAATTTCTGGAAAGTCTTTTCCTCCTGTATTAAAGAAAAACTGTTTGTAAAATTACTCCGTAAATGCTTCTCATGGCTGATCACAGTGATAACTTTCGCAATTCTTATAAAAACCAGTTGTATTAGATTACAAGACTATGTTTGGTTTTTAACAAGAGTACAAAAGTGGACAAGGGGGTAATATGGCATGAAACAAATTCATACCAAATTAAACATTTTTTTTCTTTCACGCTTATAATTAGATACAAATGTGACGATATGTGCACGCAATCTTAATTGTACGATTTTTCAACATATGGAATTGGACAGAAAAAAAACCCAAAGTATAATTTTTAAAGTTTATAGAACACTGCTTCTTGATGTGCCCCCATCCCATAAAGTGTTATATGTATTTGCGCAGACACCATAAAGTCTATGTCTGGTGAAGAACAATTTCCATGTAGCAAACCAAATCAATCGATTTTAAGCACATTATTGTTCACTTAATTTTAGATCTAGATCATGCATTTTGGTTTAAAACTATTGCTTTCTATGTACCGATTTCCGCACCCTCGTCACTCTATACATGCACAGGAAGCAAAATGGGGATAAGATAACGAAAAAAATATATATTCTTATCGTGTAAACTGCTTTTTTTAACTTTGCTACAGACGGATACACTATTTGGCTATTACTGCCTGGCATTACGGTGCGAAAGACAATCCAATATTTTTGGGCACAAGATTATAATTACATCGTACGTGCCTGGTACACCAATGTTCCATGATGACAAACCTTTCTTCATGAAATACAGTCCAATATGGATGTTTTCTTTATTTCAGAAAATAAAAAGAGTCATACAAAACCTGTATTAAAGAAAACCATGTAAAAAGAAAAGACAAACATAAAAAGTCCCCCCCCCCCCAAAGAAACTCCAAAACGCTCTAGCATCCACTAACAAAGTAAATTGATTCCGTGATAATGTCAGAAGGCGTAATAAGGGCATTGCATCCGGTATATTTACTATGGGTGAACAAATAAGTGATCAATGAAAAAATTCTTTATAATAAAAACTGATTATGATTTAATTCATTACTTTGAAAGGAAAGTCTGTATGAAAAGAATAATTTTGACTTCCTCGATCAACATGTAAATACAACTGGGAAGAATTCTGATATGATAATACTGATGCCGTTTATGATTTGTTTAATTAGTACCTTCACTCATCAGCATTGCTGAAGTGCTAAATAAAGAAGTGGGGGAACGTATGTTACTCAGATGCGGGGTGGGGTGGGGTGTGATAATGGCGAGCGCAAATAATGAAGGAAACGTGCAAAAAAAGTAAGGCAATACATCCCTGCTCCTCTTTGTATTCCACTTCCATCAATTGCTATAAAACCCAGAGGCAAAATTCCGTGTGACTCACATCAGAGACGCGCACTCAGGATCACAGATACATGTGAAAAAAGGCACCTCAATTTAATAATCCAGATCATATGTGCTACCACTCTTAAAATAGGGAAATTTGAAATCCTTCAAATTACAGTCACAAATCAAACTGTATTTTATTTACAAACAGGGGTATGAACGTTTTACTGATCTTCAGTTCTGTGGCGAGAAAATTTAGTTTGTTTTATCAATTTGTATCTTTACTTTTAGAGGGGGTGGGGGGCTTAACTTCCTATTAATACGGATTAAACCATATTGATATTATTATCAAATCCGCCACAATACTTGTCAGTAAACTCCAAGAAGATTTGGTAAAATTACCAATGTCATATACAAGAATATAGGACAGAAGTGTGGTTGGTCATCACGTATCATCAGTAAGTCTGAAAAGGTTACCTAGTTTCTGTTTTGCAAAATTATGCTGATAGACAGATAAACGATTTATTTGAAAGAGGGTTGCCTGCTCTTGTGGAGACGAGGGATATAAAATATCTGATAGAATTATCAATAAGAAATGCCTTGAATACTTTACTGACTTACTCATATCTTATAAATAAGACACAACTGTATATAATCCGCGAAATTACGACGGTCATGTTCAGTTTATTAAGGACACCTCATTATTTAAAACTTATTCTCCCCACTTGGAATTATTTAAAATTTGATTTCCCCACTTGGAATTATTCAAAATTTTATTTTCCCCACTTGGAATTATTTCAAATTTATTTTCACCACATGGAATTATTAAAATTTGTTTTCCCCACTTGGAATTATTTGAAATTTGATTTCCCCACTTTAAATTATTTAAAAGTTGATTTGCCCAATTGGAATGAGATACCTTTACAAACAAGAAAAAGTCCAACCATCCAGACTTTCAAAGTAGTCAAAACTAAAATATTATTTGAACCTCCTTCCTACTTAGCATGTGGTAATCGGTTAGCTTCTGTGTTATTCGCTTGATTCAGATATAATTGCAGTTGCATCAGTTGATAAATGAAGGGAAGATTTCCATTGGTCAGAACATAATTATGTGATCATACCCAATTGGGTTTATTTCTGTATAAAATGTACGGAGAACTACTTTATACTAACTTCTATAAATTGAGTCACGTGTAAAAGCAACTAACGTAGACACTGAACTGGAAGGCATACACACTGCATGCCTTTAAAACGAAATAAAAACGGTGGGTTTGTATTTTATTTAGAAAATTGAATAAATTGATTTCACTGAATCAAATAACACATCTTTGCTGTTTTCTGAATATAAAGAATTCTTTCTTTGACTAGATTTGAAAAAGGAAAGCTGGGAAACTCAAAATCTGTCAAGAACATTGGGGCTACAGCACTTTCATTGCAGCTCGTTACAAATGAATTTAAAACTTTAGGTAAATTGATATAGGGATTGGGAGGAGGGAGATTTCAAAGATTAACATTATAACAATTGGATTCACAGTCCTACAATGTAAGACGTCGACCTTGATAGTTACGATGTGGGGGAGGGGAGATTCGCAACACCCCCATCGTAACTGTCAGTGTCGATGTCTTGCACTGTTTGACTATTGGACCCCCATCACTATAATAATTTACCGATAGTCTTAATTTCGTCTGTAAGCAACCCCTGTAGGTAGCTGAATATTTTAATCAACACGAAAATAGATTTAAAGACGCGAAAATTGGTTACTCACGTGCCTGGAGAATAACGATTCGGCCAAGTCACAATGAACTCATGATAGCATCAAATACAAGAGTCATTCGTATGTCAAACAAAACAACACATCCTTTGCTTTGAATATTGAACTTCTACTCAGATCACATATGCCAGTTTAGATAAACGAGTAAGACCATGCTGTGGAATGTTCAGAACCCTAGATCACCTTCCATTGGTAAATTTTTTTGTTTGATATTGACGTAGATATTACGTTGCAGATGGAGAATCCCCTGTTCTATAAATAGGTACCTAGGAGTCACCTCAATAAGAACTCATACGCTTAAACAGGCTCTAAAACTGATAGGAAATATCTTTAAAAAAACAAACAAAAAAACAATAAAAATAATACATAAAATTATAAATAATTGCAATTATAAGAATTTAACGTTTTTTTTTTCTGATTTTATCAAGGTATAAACTGTCAGTTGCCGACTCACACAGCTTACATAATGCCCTTCGGCAACTGACAGTTTATATCAAGATAAACTCAGAAACAAACAACATTAAACTCTTAAACAAATGCAATTTTCTCAAGTACGAACCATTTTGTGTTAATTTAATCCCTGATCCATCGTGTGGGAATTATATCGAGTATTGATTACAAATTCTTTCATGAATGCAGACTAGTTGATGAGCATAGAAGTGTATGATTATAAAATGTCTCTTTTCTCAACATCGATATAAACTCAGCAACTCAGAAATTCGCTCTAAATGCGAAATGTTTCACGGAAACTAAACATTATTGTATATGATCATTACTGCCTTGTTCTGGCGTCATATGCAAACTCTAATAGCATTACTTAATCTTTTCAATAATATCTGCATATTTATATGTACAATGTCTCAGATACACATACTCTCGTAATTATCAATCTGATTTCTTAATTGTTAAATCAGTATTACATAAAATACTTGTATGTATTCGTTTTAAATAATTGCTATGTAATCATATACTCTAATAACACACAGTATCAACTATGTGATAAAAAGAAGCTTAACGTATTAATGATCTAATATGGAATTTATGAAACTCACTGAATAATTTCCAGCTTTTGCTCTCCAAAGGCTGACAAAATCTGTAAATTATTCAGAATGACAGTAGTCGTCAGCATAACTGCGCTGACTGTAATTATCTTCGTCAAAGGTTGGCTTGGGTACATTTCGTATCTGGTTGTTAGCAAGAAAATGAACCAGGAATTAATGGCCTCAACTCGTGATATGTTTTAGACTGAGGACTGCTCATGTTGCGATTTATATATGAACACGTTTACTTTACTTTCAGTGTTTTCTTTGCTGCTTCATTTCGTTAATTTAAATACAAGAACTTTATTAATAATATCCGATTTTAATGTGAGTATAATTATTTGTCACCCTGAATTTATAACCTCCATTCGGTCTAAAACCTCAAAATAGATACTATAAAGTTGCATTCCTTATTGTATCAATTAACGTTTAGTTTCGTGATTAGTCTTGTTAATAATAATAATAATAATAATAATAATAATAATAATAATAATAATAATAATAACTGCAGCAGCAGCAGCAACAACAACAACAACAACAACAATAATAATAATAATAATAATAATAATAATAATAATAATAATAATAGTAATAATAATAATAATAATAAGTAAATAAATAAATAAATAAACAAGGATATCTTAAGCCGACTTGGATTTTGTCATAGTTCATAATTATTATATGCTCATTTTTGTCTCCGTTAACTTTACATTGTCAGGATCGTGCAATATTTTACGATATTGCACACCTTCATATTGCACTCACATGCACGACACGTGTGCCCAATAGGATATTAGGAACTACGTTGTAAACAAATCATATGTACACTCATGTAGTAGGCCCTTTACGTTTTGGTTGATTAAATTTGTTTCTGAATGGACTAAAGCAGATGTTTCGTGGACTGCCACATACCAGCTGCTTTGCAATAGGCCTATTCCACGTTAACTTTTTTGATACAATGTTTCGGATTTAGGCTAGCGATAGACGCCAGACAGGTCATAAAATTGCTGGGTCCCTACAAATAACATGCAAGTGGCAAGGCATAAACTTGTCTTCTTTAGCTGGTAATAAGAATGGCAAAATATACTTACTGTTTTACATCCTGAATTTCCTCAAAATGTATTTTCTTAGTTTTGCAAATCCGAATTGCATGAGCCATGTCATGGGTTCTAAAGCTTGCTTACAATTTCAAAATTGTAATGTAATTTCGACTACCTTCCAAGTGCAATTACATCCTCCTTACAGCACTCAAAATGAAATGAACATTATATTCCATAGCGTCTTTTTGATCATTACAATTGAAAGACTTCATATTTCTCCCACATTATGATTCCAAACATTCAATGACAGAACAGAAACACACTTACAGCTGTCAACACGCTGCTCCCTAGCTGCTGAAATCAGATGTACTTCATGTAGAATTGGCACAGGTAAATCCAGTCCATAATCACGAAATTTCGTAGAATCGACAAAAATACCAAAATCTATCCATTCCAGACTAAACGGGAAAGTTGTTGCAATGCGCATTCATTCACAATATGACTCTACATTTCAATTTTAAGTAGACCAAACGCTATTTTCTTTCGAAAGAAATGTCTAGCGCGCGACTAAGTTCAAATTTATCTGGGCGGCGTTATGTGCGCCATAATAATGTTGTTGTATGCTAATGAATCTGTGCTTGTGAATTTAGTTTGGAATACAGAATAAATTCAGTTTCTTTGTTTCTTGGAGTGTATTTTTGTTTATATAATTAAGCCTTAGATAGAATAAGAAAATGAGCATATAATAAAAAAGTTACTGCATTCGTATGGGAAAATATGAGCTCGTTTTGTCAGATGGATATACTGCACTCCCAAGGTCGTGCAGTATATCCATCCGAAAAACTCGTTCATATTTTTCCATACAAATGCAGTAACCTATAAATCTTGGTCTTAAAAGAATAGATGAAAGATAAAAACTGGTCTAATGCTATACAAGGAATGCAATAATAATTTCATCATAAAAGGTCAAGATTCAAATTTAACCTATCTTAGAAAAGTTGGACTTATTTTAATTTATTAAGATTCTTAAATTTACACGGCTAAGCTGAATGGATAACCTGTAATAATCGGTATGTCATGGTAATATAATTAATCGAAAAGAAAATAATAATCATTTCAGAACCTGCAAATAATAGTATGATATTTTGTACACTTAACGACGATCTCTAGTCCATCAACAGACCTTTCCAGTGTCCTAAGTTGTTGGAGCGTCCGCCTCGGATGCTGGTTCGAACCATACCAAAGACTTTTTAAAATGGTACTAGCAGCTGCCTCGCTTGGCGCTTAGCTTTAAGAAGTTACTGTTAGGACCTATCGGTCTGGTGTCAGGATAATATGACTGGGTGAGACATGATGCTATATGTCTGCGGCACGATGCCACAGTGCTATATAGACATCACTATAAACTGCCACACTGCAAACATTGTAGCGATATGACTGAAAAATTGCTAAAGCTCCGTTAAAAATCCAAGTCTCTCTCTCTCCCTCTCTCTCTCTCTCTCTCTCTCTCTCTCTCTCTCTCTCACACACACACACACACACACACACACACAACGCTCGGTGGGACATTTCTGGAGAGTTTATTTACCAATATAGGATAACTTTAATCAGACCTTGTCAACAAAAGGTTCATACAACAATAATGACAAAGGAACTGTCATTTCACTCTGCCTACACAAGCTTGCTGTCATTTTGGTACGATTGTAGGTTTCACTTGTTATCAACGATTGACGTCATCCACGTGAGATCATTGAAAACACCAATTACTAAAAGAATCTTTAAGTAGCTAGGGAATAGCTTTGTGAAAAGAAAAATAAAGACTTTGATCAGTGAGATTAAAGATAGAAATAATTACCCATAGAGAATAGTTATTTTAAGTTGATTATTATCATATCACAAAACAAAAAAAAAAACAGCTGGTCAGAGGATCAAAATTAAAGAATAAAGTCCAGCTTCACTCAAAAAACTTTGGCATCTCAACATGAAACATTTGTGGAGAAAGTGTAGTGGAAGTTTGGCTTGTTTTCACAATGGCCTGGAACTCATACGGGGTATCCTTCATTTGACCGTATGATAACTACTTTATCCATTTATAAAATCAGTTTCCAGAGTAGGTTTATTACACTGAAGTCATGGCAGCATACGTTAGAGTGTTGTCGTCAGCACAGTCATAATTAATAATATATTGAAAAATATTAATTTCTGAGACGCTTCTCTATATTATTAGCCCATGAGTGGACGTTGTAGTTGACTTTGACACAGAAGTGCCTACTTCGCACATTGTCTGTCAGCAGTAGCTTGCCATAATAATGACTTTTTGGGGTTATCAGTCGAATGCCTTGTATAAATCCATCAAAATAGTTGCAACATATTTGTTTTGGTCAAGAGCAAAGAGCCAGTCCTCTTATGGCCTAATTAGAGTAGTTTAGTAGCTGAAGCTTTTCTGAAAACGGAGAGCAATGTGGGTGGGGGTGTAACCTGATTATAGATAGATCTTTCGAAGTGTTTACAGTGAATCGCTGGGACATTGCTAACTGGATGGAGAGTAGTTTTGTTTATCAAGTGGATCATTTTTCGTGTATATTGGGACAAGAATATAGGACCATTTAGCGATGGAATTCCAGGTTTTAACCATTTAGTCTACATTAAATCAATCCCTGTTGATTTTTAATGATGATGTCATATATTGCTTTTACTATGACGTCTTCATTGTCATGGGATAAATCGTATTTTATTTATATACTAATGTTTTCTTTGGTAACATATATAATATGGTGTTAGTAATTAGACTGATGCAGTAAAAACACTCAACACAGACACCCAACTATATCACAATACTCTTCAAATCGAAACGTATCAGTGTTATCTAATTGTTCCTTCTTAATTTCAATAAAAATTAGTTAAGAAACCGAAGCCCCTCAATTCATAAAACAGAAACTTTTCGGTCCTAAATACAATTCTAAACCGAAGTGAACCCCATAAAACCGAAAATTAATCAGCTGCCAGAGCACAATCATAAGGCCAGGCAAATATCCTGAAATACCGGTAGACAAGGGTCATACAGACGTTAATGAGCTAAACAGCTGGTGGAAGCGACATCTTTCAATCTAATTGTTTGTACAATGCCCCGAGGTTGTGCAGATCAAAGGAGATTTATTTATTTATTTGCTCATCAGATGACTATATATGAACATTTAACATTTTGACAAACAACGACCCATAAAATGACAGTTTTGGAACAATATCTCTCATATGTACCTCTTGGTAACATTTTATCAAATCAGTTACGAATGCAAGTGTTGAAATTTGAAGATCATGACTGTCAATGAAAGAATATGTTTAAGAAAAGCTTAATTGATGTTAGAGCCGGAGCAGGTCAACTGTTTGAGGGTCAAAATTTTCAAAAGGGCCCTAATTTTCCTTGAAAGGGCGGCAAAGTAAAAGTCTATTTGTCTATTTACTCAGTGTGCTTAATACCCAATAAACGTGCGTAGGAATGAAACAATGATCAAATTTCAAGTGACAAGTGGCTGTACGTTTGTATGTGTGTATGTTTTTACTTTTTAGCCGGGAGAGGGTCCAGAGGCCCAAGAACCCCCACCCCCTTCCGGTAGTGGGTGTATTAAGCTTATAATGTTTCTATGCCTAACTATATAAATACTAATATTCAGTAAAAGGGCAAAGAAGATCAATACAGTCCCAGTCTATCGATGCTACGCTCTATGTCTTCTAATTACTTCCTTCTAACTGAATTGTTTACAAATAGTTGGGCTCTCTCGGGTCCAGTCATTTGGAATTGTCTACCTAAAGATGTTAAAGAAGCATCATCAGTGCTTTCCTTTCATCACAGATGTTTGAAATGGATGGAATCGAGGTAATGTCTATACACAATTATATATATATATATATATATATATATATATATATATATATATATATATATATATATATATATATATATATATATATACTACGATGTGTGTGTACGTGTGTGTGATTTGAATTTTTAACGTACCTTTAAAAAGAAATACAGTCATATCGCGATGATGTCTGCAGTTTGGCAGTTTATAGTGATGTAGAGCTCTGGGGCGTCAATCCGCAGACATGTATCATCATGTCCCAACCAGTTACATCATCCTGACACCAGGCCGACCAGTCCTAATACTAACCTCTTAATGCTGAGCGCCAAGCAAGGCAGATGTTTGTACCATTTTTATAAGTCTTTGGTATTACTAGGCCGGGGTTCGAACCCGCGACTTCCCGCATCTATGGCAGACGCTATAATCATTTATGCCAATTGAGCTGTCCGTAGCAGATTGTCGTCAGTGCCTTGCAACAATGTACGACTGTAGACAAAGGATAGATTCATCCATAATATCATCTGCAGTCATATAGAAAATTAAAATCTCTGCCTGACAAAATCTTTCTAACCCAAATAACTATTGGAGATAGATAATTTTATGTCAGGATCTTTTCCTCTGGGGAAAAATGGGTTTATATTTCTTTCTAAATTGGAAATGATGACTATCTATCAAAGTAAAGTAGCCATGCAGTTCATTTCCCTCTGGAGTACTATGTGTAGTTCTTTCCCCACAAAGCATAGATTTCACCGCGCAAGTTTTTGTCCTATCAAAGCATTGTGCCCACAACCACCACTTTTAAAGGTGCATGTTGATATTTGGTTTGCCTCTGTATTCTACGTAAGTCTCCTGGGAAAATTACAACAACAATATAGTCACAGTCTACAATTTGTCTTTATCTTCTAAATGATATTTAACTATATCCTCGTGAGAAAACAGCCCTTTACGTGTCGTATATACTCAAAGATGACTGCAAATATCATAATGCGCTGGCAGACCAGGGTCTTTCTTCTTTGTTTTATTGATTAGTCCTAACAAACTGTATAGACCCAGATCTAGCAACGCATTATGTTAGGGTATATGTCTCTATGCAGTTGCAGTTGGATCGGACCTATACGGGAGTAAATGCGGTATGTAAATGACAGGTATGTACTCTGTTTAGCAAGAATATGACAGAAATAGCTGTTTGCCGTGTTTTTAGTAACAGTACATTTTAGAACAGAAATTCATCATGAATGAATTCACATTGTATCAATATTTCTTCTGAAATTATTATGCTTTCATTATGTCGTTCTTCCATTGTCAAAGTGATCAAGATTATAACCTATTTGCAGAATAAGAACGAAACTAAGTCTAATAAATGTTGGAAAATCAGTTGAAAAATACTACTAAATATCTGACAGGTCTGAATGTATTTATGTTTAAAAAAAAGTTCAAGCGTTTCAATGTACATTTATTAAAAATTGGGATGGAATGTAATCATTCTAAATTGAAGAAAAGGACAACAAAAAGTTCTGAATAAAATTGCTGGCAGAAAGTATGTCTTTTTTTCTCCCTACATGGTTTATAAATATATACATGAAATTAAAATTAAAAAAAAATAACGTTTCATGCTTAGATTACATACATGTTCAAATTACTGTAAATATTTTATGGACCGACCATTTAATTTTCGTGATGGGGAGGATGTGCTGTGGATTGTTTGAAAGAAAAATGTACTAACCTCAAAGAACTTGAAAACATTCTTACCCTGATGTGCATTTAAAAAAGTAATAATCATACCCATTATTTTGACCAAAAGAGCTGTCTCGATGAATAATACAATAATATCATGGTTCGAAAGAAAACCAGCCCCCCATTCTGCCGGAAATTAAACTGTAGGACCCCTGAATCTTCCAAGGTGTGTCATATCTTGCATGATATCATACTAACTCCCAACTAAAGCATATCACTTTCAGCTCCGCAAATTAAAATTTCTATAAGCTTCATTCACTATACGATTCCTATAACCTTAATTTGGAATTAAAAGCTATTTCATTGTTATTTTCACCCCATAATGCATCCTGAAACAAAGATGGTGATTATCATATGTAATCAAGAACTCCTTGCCTACCGCCGTTTTCCTCGGTCATACTAAGCAATGGCTACTTAAACACAGGGCCGTCGACAAAGGCATTATAAACTGTCCTGTCATGTATCCTCTCAACAGGTAAAATCAAAGCTATAATGTATTCGATGAGATTAGATATTCATTTCTATAACCTACGGACTCAAGGTCTATGAATATGTGCTTCTCTGGACGATTATACCGTCGTTTTGACAGCTAAGAATAAATATGTTCTGCTTGTGGTGCAGACGGCGCCTGACTTTTCAGATTCCTCTTCTATCCTTCAAAAACAGTATTAGACTCTATACATGAACAATATTCAAAAGAAGGATATGACGTAAATTGTTTCAAACCTGTCATTGAACGTAAATAAAACATGATTAATATAACTTTAGGTTTCCATTCTCTTACAGAAATCAGCTTCGTCCTTTTCTCGATGCTCAGCCTGCTAACCAGTGATAAAATGGTCAGAGCAGACTCTTATATGACCGAAGTTTGTTGGTTTAAGACCAGCCCTTGCGATGTTAGCAAGCCATTTATTTCGTCTTGTTCCGAACGTTCCTTAGTTTTATCCCTTGATGCTCTGTCAGCTTAGGCAATCTATAAAATGACTTTTTATCTCTGCCGTGTCTGTTTGCACAATTAAACACTGCACAAAACGAAGGCATTGTGTTCAGGTTTACTGGCTTAATGTACACGCTGTCGCTATAGGACTCACGGTACTAATTCAGTTTCCATAGTAAACCTATGCAAACACCATGATATTAAAAATTCAATAACTTAAAATTTCTGAGTGCTCATGATCAAACTTATATTTATCAGTATAGATGAAACCTGGATGTCAGCTTCTGTGTAGATGAAAAGATATAAGCCGCAGCATTTTCTGGACCTGCATGTGTTTGAAACATGTGCTTTCAATTCCGCACCATAGAGTCGGGTGCTAATTTTAGTAATGACTGTTCCAAACTCATCACTGTTAAAGGACTGAAATTCCATCAATAAAACAATGTCTCTGTTTTTTTCACTTACAACTAGGATAAGCTCTCAGAAGATTCTTTTTCATAAAACATAACTTACATTATTAATCAATCCTGGCCAGCCAAACCCATATATACTCAATTTTATGTTCACCAATTTCCAGGCCGGTTCCCATTTTTCCATACAATTAGTACCGTGTGTCCTATAGGCGTTGTCTACCAAGATGGCTGCCGATATTCTTGTTGATGTCACGCGAGAACTCTCTATACCTGGTTACCTGTGTCGTGGAAATTCCGTGCCACACAGGTTAGTGGTGTTCATTTCTTCTGTACCAAACAAAGGGGTCCCGGGTGGTCGAGTGGTGCATAGTGCTCGCTTTTACAGGACGCACGGTACTAATTATATGGACAAATGGGAACCAGTCTGAAAATGGATGAACATAAAATGGAACATTTATGGGTTTGGTCGGCCAGGACTGGTTAACAATGACAGTTATTTTATAGGATAAAGAATCTTCTGAGAGCTTATCTTATATGTAACTGAAAAAATAGAGACATCGTTTTTCTTGATGGACTTTCAGTCCTTTAACAGTCTTGAGTTTAGAACATTCATTCCTGAAAGTAGCACCTGACTCTTTGGTGCGGAATTGAAAGCACATACTTCAAACACATGTAGGCCTGAAAATGACGCGATTCACATCCTTTTCTCTACACAGAAACTGACATCCAGGTTTCATGTTTTGATATATATATAGATTTGATCATGAGCACTCAGAAATGTAGAGTGATTGAATTTGTTAATGTTATAGTGTTTGCATAGGTTTACTGTGGGAACTGAATTAGTACCATGACTCCTATAGATCACTCACACATCTCACCTCTGCCTACGTGTGTTTGAGTCTCTTCTCGGCCAGCGTGGGTATGTGAGAAAGCTTGCCAGTAGCTTTTCGTGAACTGGTGGTTTCTCTCGGGGTTTTCCTGGGTTGTTCTTGCACTAAATACACTAACTGCCATGTAAAACCTATCATGTATTGAAACATGGCGTTAAATCCACAACTAAAATTAAAACGTATCAGCCAGAAGAAGAGCGACCTGAAAAAGAACAGATATCGCACCTGCACATTTTGAATTTGTACTGAATTAACTCTTCCGAAACAAAAATGGTTCTTAGCTAGTGCCTGTAAAGCTGCAAATATTCAAGACGGGATTAGGCAACACTCTGAGATAAAATGACTGTCCGCTTTGATAATTTTATGTCTTTACTGAGACTGTATAAAGAGAAAGGACTTTTGATCCATCAACACTCAATTACTCTCTGGTAAACAAAAGCAGTTTGGTCAACAAAAAAGACCCAACAAAACAAAACCAACAAAACCTCAGCTACTCTTCAGTAAACGTTACAAAAAGTATAGGCTTTAACTACAGTGAAATCCCCCACCCCTCACGACCGAGAATCCATGGGACCAAGTAAAACGTTCGGCTTTGGGGCTATAATGTGTTGAATTTTGAATTAGTACTGAATCTTCAAGTTGAATAAATTGTGCATTAAAATTTTATCATAGTCAAGCCACAGAAAAGTCTTTCAGAAAGTTCACTTTGATATTTCCCTTGTTTCATCTGTGAAACATAAAAGGGCCTACGTTTAAGCTTCAGTGGAATTGACCCAGTCATCGTAACGGTATATTGACAGAGAGTACATTAGAATCACCGACCGTATCTGTTTGGAGGGGACCTTATGTCAAATAACTGATTTTTAAAGTAAAGCTAATTGCATCATATCCTAGGCTGTCAGAAACTGATGAAAGACATGATTATTCTGGGGAAAATTTAGCAACATTTGCTTTCGATTGGTCAGTTAAAATTAAGGCGTACACTTTGGAAGTAATCTGAATTTAAGGTAGCGGCTTGGCTCAGAATTCTTTAGTCCAATTTTGCTTGCGAGAAGTCGAATTTGAGACTCCGGTGGAAACCTGAGAATAGAGTTTTCCGTCGTTAACAAGTAAAGAGGCCAGATAGCTGTCTTGAAAGGAAAAGACAGGCTATTGTGCTAGGACGCACGATTGTGTGGAAAAGAAACAGCATTAAGGGAACAGCTTTCTATATCCTCCCCGAGAACCCGACGAGGACAGTCCAAGAGGGAAGTCCGCAAATAGAGAGTTCAGAATAGAAGGGTCAAGAGGAAGAACCATGCATACACGCTAGACGTGGAATACACAAAGTCAAGAGAGAACGACGCCAGGTGATGCAAGTCAGGCGTGGACATTGTACTCTTTTCACCACTCGTTACTATGATGAACGAATCCGTAAACTGAACATTGCTATTAAATTCCATTAATGCAAATCGGTTGGATTGTAATTGTAATTTTAGCTTATGTATTAATTAATTAAATTTATTTTATTCCAATGTTTAAGGGGGTTCGTATTTGTTTATTTCTTCTCAATAGTCTTGCTTAGTTCTCTGTCAATATTCCATCTATCCACTCACACTGGGCAAAAATATCGAGGGAGGTCATCCTCTAGATAACGATCGCCAAATTAATTAAAGAGGGGCGCTCATCACACGATACACTCCTTTACAGGAGAGTTTTCGATTTAATGAGGTACTGGACTTTATAATGTCCCTTAGTTATAATATAGACTGGTCGACCTGATGTCAGGATAATGTGACTGAGTGGGACATG
The DNA here is from genome assembly GCA_016617855.1 of Megalonaias nervosa. Lineage (NCBI taxonomy): Eukaryota > Metazoa > Mollusca > Bivalvia > Unionida > Unionidae > Megalonaias > Megalonaias nervosa. The sequence goes on along the minus strand of JAECUM010017386.1, from coordinate 3,362 downwards.
ATGCTTCATGTCTGCGGTATGATGTCCCAGTACTAGAAATCACTATTTAAACTGCCACACAGACATCGTAGCGATATGACCGGATGGCTGGAAAATTGTTAAAGCTACGTTAAAATCCAAACATTATCACTATAATGTAACAATCTCATCTCCATTGATAAACGTGCCCTTTTTAGAGAACGAAAAGTGACTGTGTTTGGAAGAGAAACTTTCTTTGGTTCATTCGAACAGCATGACAGTTCGTGTTGGGTCAACTTGACTAGAAACGTTTTCGCAGTGATTGATTTAGCAGCTTTATGCATATTTGCTAGAAACAAGGAACTCTCATGGCAAACAGCCACGGAGAACGTAACGAATTTTCGCCCGTGGCTTGTGACGATGACAGTCGAGTCATATTTCTGTTTCTGTTAGTCTAATAGCAGGTCCCGATATCTATAGAATATACGATACGTTATGTTTTGATCAGGCAAATTGTTTTCGAGGACAATTCCTGAAAGCCACGAAGCGTTCAAATTATACATAATAAAATTAAATTATGAACATACAGTAGTTAGCAAGAATTTATGTCAGATATGCCTCAAACTCTTAACACCGGGACTTAATATTGTAAGGTCACAGTTGATGAAGACACAATCATGTTAAATTCCTTAGGAAATAGACTCCAGGTCTTCATGTATTGATACTGTTTTGAGATAGGGGAAATATATTTGAATACATTGCATGCCGTGACTACTTAGATCGCAATAGTAGCCAGAAGACTCAACCGAATACAGAAAAATACTAGACCCATCAATACGGTGAATTACTTGATAAATTAATGTTACAATAAATTGAATTCTCTAAGTTGTATGCTTGTCGGTATATAGGTTAATAACATATGAAAACCTCTGAATGGATTAGCCGATGTTTCAGACACCGATTTGCTGTTGGATGGTACCGGAAACTGTTGAATTCTCTGCGGCAAATATTACATGAAAGATTGTAATTTGCAGCAAAGCACATATGGAGCTAGGATTTTACGTCCGCTCACTTTAGTTAAACATCAATTTATTTTAGATACAAATGTCATAAAATTGCAACAACTGATGGCAACTATCACTAATAACTGAAAGAAATTATGTGATTGAACAATTAAAGACTCTAGTTCGTCTCCATTGTTTTGGTTCGTAAAGCTATCTCTGCTTTGTCATTAAAAATTGTTTCCAAATTCAAGGGGCATATTTAATTATCAAATGCCAAGTGTCCGTTCTTTCCCCCCACCCTCCACCCCCATAAAAAATTAAAAAATTGTTGGGTTGTACAATTTAGGAACTTTGCTTTTAATTAATTGCATACAAGTTATTATTGTGCTGTGGTGCCGTTAAACCGTGATTCACACATGCATATATCACCGCTTAATGGCACCTCAGTACAATAATGACTTTGTGTGTGAGTGTGTGTGTATATATATATATATATATATATATATATATATATATATATATATATATATATATATATATATATATATATATTTCATGAGACCATAAAAAAAAACAAAGCACTCGAACCATTACTGCCAGATACAATGCTCGTTTCCATAGACGTCACATATCTATTTACTAAATATACCACAGAGTTTAGGGATTCAGACATGTAAAGAGGCATGAGAAACAAGAGCTGTGGACAATCCACAGCAGCAGTCGGGGACCTCGTCCCCATTAACTACTATCCAACCATTCACTTCCTAGTTAAACTACTGGAGGTTGTCCTAAAACTCAGCAATGTTGTATTCAGTGACTTAAACTACCTCTAAATCAGTGGAACCGCAATGGGCACAAATATGGCCCCCTTGTATGCTAATATTTTTATGGGAAGAGTGGAAGGTCATCTTTTAGCATCGGTGGAATTTAAACCAAATCAGTGGGTACGGGCGCTTCATCGATGGTAGAGAAATAAAGTGGCAACATGGAGAGAAAGTCTGGATGATTTCATAGCAAAAGCAAAGAACCTCCATCCTTTAATAAAATTCACGGCAGAAGTCTCCAACTCAATCCACTTTTTTGGACACGACAATCAGACTGGTAGAAAACAAACTCCGTATAGACATCTGTTCAAAACCAACTGATAAATACCAGTATCTTCTCCCATTAAGATGTCATCCAAAACACTGCATTCGGAACATCCCATATAGCCGGCACTGAGGATAGGCAGAATCTGTTTCGACGATGAAACATTCCAGAAAAGATCTGAAGAGTTATCTGAACACTTAATGAACCCAGGCTACGACAAAAACCTGATAGTGGAGGCAACACAAAGGGCTAAAAAAAAAAAAAAAAGCGCAACGACCGACTACAATATACAGAGAGAAAGAAAAGGTCGATGGTATAGCATTTATCCTAACCAACTATCCAGACAAGCACAAACTAGGTAAAATCATCCAGAAACACTGACCTATGGTGGAATCTTGTGACACACTTAAGTTAATCCTCCCGAACAAACTAGTTGTAGCTTACCGCAGCCAAAAACCTCAAAGACATCCTAGTCAGAACGACGCTAACGCCAATCTCAAGCCAAGACCACCCCAGCAATTCCGGTCCCGGTGGTGATAAAAGGTGCAAAACCTATCAACATTTGGTAGAGACCAACACATGCTCTAGCACAGCAAGTTACTTCGTCCAAACAGAACGTAAACCACAGAGAATGTAATTTATCTCATCACACGTAAGATTTGAGGCCTTGAGTATATCGGTTTAACTGAATTGCTACAATCTTCACAGATGGGTTTTAATGACAAAGAAGATGGACGATGTCCATTTGCAGAACACTTTCTTCTCCAGGCCACACTATCAGTGATGTAACACTAACTGCAATTGCTCACAACCCCAACTGGAGTTCCGAAACTACCAAAGAAAAGGAATATTACTGGATTCGTTGCCACAGAACATTGAAACCAAGCGGCCAAATTCAAGAAGACTAAAAAAAGACATTCACGCAAATCACCATCTTACAGCCAGCATATTTACTTTGAGATATTTATTTATTTTTTTTTTTAATTTTTATTTTGTTTATTAGTCACTGACTCGACTATAATTACTATTAAGACAAATATCCGGGATATAAATTACGGTTTCGCCATTTTACATTTTTTAAAAAAAGCAGATGTTGATATGGCTCATCCATTTGTTGATCGATATAAATAGTTAGACAGCATAATCAGACAAGCTGAAGCTAACTAGTCGAAACATTAAACATTTTCAAGCTTTGATTCCAGTAGACATGTTGATGTAAACTTTCTAATTTCAACACCTTTTCTCTGTTTTGTGTTTGCCTTTGAGAAAACTTAATTAAAATCGAAAGCGCTCAGGCGAGAGAGAGAGAGA
>JAECUM010017385.1:0-37316 GCA_016617855.1 Megalonaias nervosa | reverse complement strand
CAACCCTATTAAAGCTAAGAAATTACCTACTGCATAATATTTGACTGTAGGAAAACTTGGAAAAATCTTAGCAGACGTTTTAGTAATAGTTAAATAGTTATTTATATTTGAAAAACTAATATAAATATAACTTATTATCAATTAGACTGATTTCCTGTAATTCATGCTTTCAAAAATAAATAAAGGGTCTTATTACGAAAGAGTTATATATATATATATATAGTATATATATAGTATATATATATATATATATATATATATATATATATATATATATATATATATATATATATATATATATATATATAAACGTATTACATTGAAGTATCATAAGTTTGTATTATCCAATTAGGATACTCTAAAATTTTAAAATTTAAGAGAATGCTATTAACTTATTTATTAATTTAGGAAAGTGGATATGGACTAAACTTAATCGTCATGTTGTTACATACTTATAAATGTACCAATTTCTGACCTAATTAGGTTAGCAGATTAGTTGGTCATGAAGAGATACTTCCTGTTAGATAAACCATTCACATCCGTATTTCCTTAAATCTTAAACCGCTAAAATAATGATATGCTTGTCAACAACATTACTATCTGTATTCCCGATTACAAATTTCTTTTGCTATTTTTATGTTTTCAAATGCCTACTAAGAAAAGAATCAATTCTACCATTACTTCATTAAGAGCCAGAGTAAAAATGTTACTCAATAGTTACTTTCTAGAATAAGCTTCCCTGAAGGCATGTCATATCGATAAAGATAACATGGAGAAGGAAATTGATAGCATAGATGTATATAAAGACGCTTAAATTGGAAATAATTTGATAAACTTTGAATATTATATAAAACCACATTTTGAATTGATATATCCCCTACAGCTAATGCTAAAATCAGACTGTCTTCATTCTAAAAACTAATCATTACAACCATGATGATGTATTTGTAAGGTCTTTCTTATTAGATGTCACTCATAATAGTCAAAACATGGTGCAAATTAGGACATTTTATTTGGAATGTTTGAATCGAATGGAAATGTGAACATGCATACCCTTTTGTGATTTGTAATTGGAAAAAGTAATATTCAATGTTGTCATATTTTCCTTTGTGCGACCAGGGGTTATTTGAGTATGTATTGTGGATCTGGTTGATTTAATAACAGTCGTTGCAGTTAGTTCATAAAAACCAAGAGATATAAGCAATTAAAATGTCAAGCTTAATCATAAACCTTGACAATAATGATGTGACGTTAATAATGAATTGCTCCATGGAATATAAGTGAACTTAAAATTCTGATAAGTGGTGGAGAATGGTGCAGGTCATGTGTACATAGCTAAAGCAGACATGCGTTATGAAATTGTTTCTGGTAACAAGACAACCCGAGAACACTTATTCAAGTCCGTATACAGATTAAATTACACCTGTGGCTTAGGTAATTTTGTAGGCCTATTGCTCTTATGTATGTAAGAAGTGAAAACCAACCTTTTAGAATTATCACTGTAACTCAGAAATCCTTTTTGTGCTACTGATGTACTTGCCTGAGTCTATGCTCAAGATTTGTTAGCATGCTATAAATTCTTTGCCTTCGAAACGGTTTTATATATAAAACCTTTAATTTAACTATATTTCTATATTTTGGAAATATAATGCAAAGTAGTACTAGTATTATTGCCAATTTCTTCCATTTCCATGTTTAATATTTTATTTTCCAATTCAATGTATTTTCTTACATTTATCATGTACTACTTAATCTCTGTATCGATTAAGAGTAACTTTATTAAAAATGGTTTTAATTTATCTTATAATCTGTACTTTGCCATCGTACTCTGCTCATGGGCTATTGGAAAGTCAAGAAATGTTCAAACTGACTTCGCGCTTGAAAAGTTCCAGTCAACGTGGTGTATATTTTGCAGATGAAATGTTCTTTTGCAATGTTTCAATGTATATTTTGAACTGTCCTGGTATATGATTAAATAATTTCAAACCAGAAATTTGATTCGTCACAAATTTCCCTTTGTTCCATATACAACATTTTAAATCTTGATCAGTTTTACCTACCCTCAAACCCTTCAACCCAGTAACTGTATCTGCATGGTACATAATACCAGCTATGACCACAACTTACTCTATTGGTCAAGATGCCGCTGAAGTGATAAGTAGACGAGTTTGACAATTACATGGCCAAACACAATTACGAAAGAATGCATGGACAAATGGACGGATAGACATAAATAACCATATATATCTTGATAACGATTGTGTATTGATACAATAGATGTAGATGTCTTCCTCTTTGGATGAAAGAGAGCAAAACCCACCTTAGGAATGTGTCTTTGTTCTCACTTTGCGAATGCTTCAAAGCGCTTGAGGCTAATGTTTTCTTCATGAGAAATTGATATTCTCTCCAGAATATTACAGTTGTAAATTTTCCCAAGACACTCTATCAAAAGGGTTTGAATTCATTGCAACTATAACCAGGTCTAGCAAGTTTAAAATTCATTTATCAGAAAAAATATGGAATGAGCTAAATTGTTAAAGATGATCGCCACAAAAATATGTTGATATCAATAAAGAAGTACATTTATTATGGCAGTGACATTAAATTTTTTTTGGATCCTATACATGTTTCTCTAAATAAAATAACTATATACGTTTTGACTTATTTGCATCACATTTTGCTCTAGGGAATATAACCAATCTTATATTTATTTCCTTTCATCAATTCATATTTTGTTTTTCATTGCAGGGTTCATATATTTAAATACTGTACAATCTCAGCTACACCTTATTTAATAAATTCTGTGTCTTCTTGTATATCACCCAAAGTAGTATAATATATGTAACGTCTTTATATTCTTGCATCTTCCAAATAATGATCAGCAAGGTGTACGGATCGTTTTTCAAATAGGGTGTACAACTAAATGTAAAGGTTATTTTAGTCCCTTGTAACATGCATTATATCATCTTCGTTTTCTCATGACATAATTATTTAATGTAGTTGCAATACGATACTTTTCAATGCAGGTCTATTTGCAGATTTCATTTCACGTTCTTTGCAGTCTTTTCCTGGAGGGTGATGGGTGAGAGAAGTAGAATTCTCAACAGTTTGACGGTTATTATTATGATCAGTTAAATTTACCATTGTCAGTAAAATCAGTCAACGGATTATTTAATTATTGTTGTTATTGTTTCTACGTTTTGGTTTTTAGTTTACATATCATGAGCCTCGTTTGTCCTGTTGACATCTCCGTTTGGACTCCATGTGAAGTTAGGAAATCTTTCGACATTCTTTGAAGCTGCCAGGAAACTGCTGTTTTTCATTAGGAATAAAGCTGCAATAATTATATTCATTGCCTTACAATTTGTTTGGGGTTTTGGTGGACATTATCTAATACCAGAAAATTCAGTTGGTAAACTATCATTAGCTAAAGTACAGTGTCTAGGAACTGTTCACGAAGATATCACTTGTACCATATCTGAACATAAATGGAGAAGGGTTTCATTTTCGCGTACAACGTTACCCGGGGTGTATGGTGATAGCTTGACAAGTTCTAAATACTGCTTTCAGTTCACTCACTGCCGCAAACACAAAGCGCAAGCAGAGTTCACTGGATGTGAATAGGTTTCAGTGCTTATGGTGATGCTATTCACAAGCTATCGCCGTAATGCGTACGAATCATGTATGGATGATGAATACTACATGGAATAAAACTTCATCTGTTGAGCTGTTGCAGAGGTTCCTCAAACGCTGTCGGGATGTTTCACTCCGACACAGTGGTCAATGATGGATATGGTGATACTGGTTCAATTGATGATACTATTCGACACAGTGTGAGAGGACAGGTTCTGGACCAACGGGTGTCGGGGATAGATAGGGTTAGATGGATCTTTAATAAGGCTGGAAGGTGAGGGCTTCACGAGACCATTCCTCCGCTACGCTGTAAGATTTTATATTAGGTTTTCATTTAGTGTCACTTGTGGCAATCTAATATACTATTACACTTATCGATGAATGATGCATATACCACATTTGTTGGTAAATCCATACAATGATCATAACTGTTGATAAATATATACATAAATCATATATTTTGATGACAGCCATGCATTGATCGTTCACAAATGATACAATTTGTGGTTATTTGTTGATAAACCCTGCTGTGTTCGTATCCGTTGAGGATGAATGCCATTTTATTACATCCGTTGATGAACTTTGTATATAATGTTGGGTTGCCAGTTGTTTTAGGTTAGGGTGCGAGAGATGAAGTAAGGCCTCAAACTATGGTGTCAGGAGATTCTGTTTTCATTAAATTATATTATACATCGCAATAATGTGCTTTCTTGATCGATACACTCATTAAAAGCTCTGCCTCACATGCAATAGTTTCTTTTCAGTCTAAATATTTAACTTTGTTAAATATTAAAGAAGCGAGATTAAGAATAACACTGATCGCATAGCATTTGTTTTAATTCATCAACACAATTTTTTTTACATCCAGCCATTGAACGCATAGTATTTATTTAATCTATCAATAAAAGTTTGTTACATCGTCATTAAACGCATACAGTCATCTTGTATACATGGAAGTTAAGGAGAGATGCGCTGGAAACTATAAAAAGAAGTAGATGAATAAATCTGCATAATTTAATCCTTTTGAATATATGGTGCATACTAAGAACAGGTTGTTGACCTATATCTATACATTAATATGATTAGAATCGACATAATGAGGTTAAGTTTCGCATTTATTTGTCAGTATATGGTTTTCGTTTATGACGTACATTTTGACTATTTCTTCTTGTTAATACAAACATCTTGATATATGTAATAAAACTGACGTTCTAAAAGTACTAAATACAATGATATTAAGGATCACAGTAAGCACGCATAAAAGATATTGACAGTTAAGAGTTGCAGCAGTAATTTTAATCTATACTCAATGCAAGCAATGCATTAATTAGCCAGTTTCGTTGAGCCATAACTAAGCTGAAAGCAAATTATATACATAGTAATCCCAATGTGGAAATATCTTGATGAACGCTGCAATATATAAATGGATCTTCAGTTGGTAATTTTAGAAATATTCCATCAAGTACACCATTTTCTGTTATGATTCATTTGACGTTATTGAAGAGTAATATCAGAAACTGGCAAGATGCTGTTCTATGAACATCTCAGCTTATCATTCTTCTTCCTTCTTTTCTTCTTTTACTATTTAGTAGTAGTAGCAGTAATAGTAGTAGTAGCTGTGGTTGATTGTTATGACTGTATGGTCTTAAACTAAGTAAGAGAAAAGAGGGAAAACCAGCAAGTTTTGTAAAATTCAAGAAATAACTTATTTTTCTAGAATACAAAGTGAAAATTTCAAGTGAACTTACATTATTGAGAATTAAATCTCAAATAGTCCTAAATGTTCTATAACAAGACCAAATGTATAAAGTTCCAACTGAATTCCAGTGGTGTTCAAATTAAATATTACATTGAGTATGTTGATGTGCCTATAGTCTAGAATGTGCTAATATGAAAGTGGCCTTGACTGCGATAATGTGCTAACAGTCCTAGATTTATCATAATAATATAATAGTACATGCCATTGTCTGTATTCACAATAATTCCAAATTAATGTTCCAGTCCAAGAATATTATTGATGAGCACTTTGTATTTCCAGTGAATAATAATATGAGTAAATAATTCTACCCAAATGTAAATCTGAACACAACATTAAGTCTGATTCTGCTTGAGATAATAAGGCACGAATGAGTCATTTTTACGTATACAAGATTGTATACCCCTCTACTCTACTAGACCTCGGTCGCAATTACCATTTTGCGAAAATGCTCTGTAATTTAATGGAATTATTTAATCTAGAAAATTCTAAGGTCAGAATCAAGAGTGAATCTTTTATCTCAAATTCAAGTAAACATCATTACGTTAATAATAATCTAAATATTTAATCCACAATCAAATATAATTATTAGCTATGTACTATGTTATTTACAAATAAATATCAGTGGTCAGGTACACTATGAACTTGATTTTGGACAAGGCCAAGTACAAAAAACAAATGTATATAACACATAATCATCACGAAAAGTCAACAAATAATATAATACAAATTAAATATGCATAGCAGGATGCAGTAACAGAAAAGGCAAAATTCGTGTCCAAAGAAGGAATTCCTCAAAATCTAAATTGTACTGTGTTGCTCCTAACCAAAGCTAAAGAAGGATTTTCTGCTCTAACATTTGTATTATAATTAAAATGTAAATGAAGTTGACTTGTCATAAGTTAGAAAAAAAGAAGCAATTTATCATGAGGCCTAATATGCATGTTTTCTTTGAATTATTATTTTGTTTATTTAAGTCAACTGATAATTTGGAGTAGGCATGATGAAATGTTTAATTAAAACCTGCACTTATCGGTTTAAATAGCTGATATATGTTTGGTGAAATATATTAGACCATCTCTTTAAGACATATTATCAGGGAATTGAATAAAACAGGAGAAATAATACTGTAGCAATCAGCATTTTATCATGTGCAACAAAGCATTACATATATACATCATTTTACAAGATAACATTACCTACAACTCTAATAATGGAATATATTTGAGAGTAACTCTTAACCAATTTTTAAAAGAAAAACAGGGATAACTTCACGACATGGTACATGTAGCTGAAATAAGAGCATGCTAATTTCAAGACCTATGCATCACTTGCTATTTCTTGATCTTATTGACAAGCAAACAGGGAAATTGTCGTAATGACAAGCATATAGCCGGAGGGTATGGCGACACATACACAGGTTTTTGCCAAATATCACTAAGAGGCAATGTTACAGACCATTAATTGGATTGTTTTATTGTTATGTACCTAAGAAAGGAGATGTAAAATGAAAACATGTTTATGATAATAATTAATGAATTATAATTCATAACTCTGCAATAGATAGGGACATACAAAGGTTACAAGTACATGTGCAGTAAAATAAACATGGCAAGTAGCTTGGAAAGGTAGTTAAGGTTGGTTACCTGAATGTTGTAGATGTCCCGGCTTAACATTCAAGGTCTGAGGTAATCAATGTTACACCAATAGTGGGGAAGCAGATTTAATGGAATATCAGTATTTTAAACATAATGTTAATACCTACAGGCACCAACACAATGCAATGGCTGCTGGAGAAAGCAGGACACAGGCCATTGTCAATACAAAGAATCAACACAGTGCAAAGGCTGCTGGAGAAAGCAGGAAGCAGGCCATTGCCAATACAACGAATCAAATTTATCATAAGGGGATTTAGATCTGTAATAAATAAAAGACTAACGGTTTTCCATCGTCTGCTAGTCAGAAAACACAGTAGGTCGGAAGAGTCTGTATATATATATATATATATATATATATATATATATATATATATATATATATATATATATATATGAAACACAAAACCCACAAAAGTCTAAAAGGCTGCACGTCACAAAATATCATAACCAAATTTAAAAAGAACAACATATTGTGAATTTTAATTTTAAATTGCTGTTGATGTCAATTGTTTCATCCAAGAGGAAGTGAATTTCACATTCCTATAATTTTTAGCGCTAAATTATCAGATCTTAAGACAATCCATCTATAAATCCCTGAGATACCAATAATATGCAAATCACATGTGAGTACACTTTAAAATAAACTATTTTGCCTGGCCTTATAAAACTTTTATATGTACATATCGAATTTAGTTTGGGTGTCATTGATTATGATAAGCATGAGGAAGAGGAGGATAATCAAGAAAGGAATGATTACGGAATAGATGTTTTCAAGCAATATAAATTAACGTGAATGACGGCAAAGAGCAATTTTTGAAGACTGAATCGGGTCTAGTACTTTCGTTTAATCTCAAAATGGATTAATTAATCTTGTTAATAAAAATAGATATATTCAAGTTTAATTGAGAATCTGTATTGGAATCTTCAAAAATAAAAGAAAGTCTAATATATTTGCGGAATGCGGTGGCTCTGTCAGGACAGTAGGAAGAGTGTGTCTTCCGTTTTCACTTTTATTTTTTCCTTTCCTTTATGTCCTACATGTTGAACTAAGCCAATATTCAATTAGTTCTTATAGAAAATATTAGGATTACTTGATCATGCGTGTACGTGTCTGAATGTACACGTGACAGCTGACTACTCTTAGCTTTAAGGAAATATTGAGCATAGCTGAAATAGATTAAATAGCATATATTAAAAAAGCAGGTTTCGAGTTTTCAGCAATATCAAAGGGCGTGGCTATGGGGGAGGCTTGTAGGATGATGATATGCATTACTGAAAACGAAGAAATGATCAACAAGTTTTTCAGGTCTATGTTATTTACCATAGCAATTCAAATGTTGTCTTTTTAGAACCGATTCATAAGAGTAATGTCAGTCATCGAACTCCAAAGAGCTATCTACGTTAATATATCTCGTGATAGAACCAAATTGTTGGCTCAGATATTTTAAGTGAGACCATATAATTACTTTAACGATTAAGAGTACAGTTAGTAAGTTATGTAAGCCTCGACTACAAGTATTCATAAATAATGATTTATGATTTATAAAAGACCGTACTTAGGCTTATTGAAATATTTTATCAGGGTTTTATAAATACCAACTGACACTCGTGAGAGTTTGGTATTGATAAATGCACTCTAATGTTGTGCAACAAAGGTATGACAAGAGTCATTAGCGATTGCATCATCTTTTCGTTGAATTCAACAAAACTCGCTTGATTAAATCTAGAACATGAGGTCATAGGTCATTTTGATGTGGATTCCAATCATAACTAAACATTCAATAACATATAATACTCTAATAGTAATGAAACCATGCAATATAATGGTTATCGCGTAATGCCAATTAGGAATGCAACGAGCACATGGTAGTCAACATTACACACCAAAAGATGAAATGATCTCAAATACATATATAAATAGTAATGTTCCTCAGTATGTAGTACGTACTGAAATATTTGGAAGCACTGGTTGAAAGTTTGACAGTACTCGAACTGAGGGGGTGGGGGTGGGGGGGTGGGGGGTAAAAATGAAACCTTTATGGCTCTCCATGTAAACTTACCTTGAGCAAGTATATAGGCTAGCTAAATGTTAAATCGACTCTCAAGCAAAGTCATTAGTTTAAGCAAAACAAAACAAAACAGAACAAACAAAACTAATGATAAACAAATAAATATCCCTTGGAAAATCATGTTTTGAACCGTATGCAGTAATGTGATAACATGATAACCATACAAACTGCAATTTGCACAATTACCGCTTCAGAATATTACTGTTTTTGTAAACATTACGATTTATGAGTCAAATAGATATTGGCTCCATCAAAACTTAAAAGCTTTCTTTAATTATATTGTAGCCGTTGATCATTAGTTTATCCATACAGTCAATATATTAGCCACTGTGTGCTCTCAATAAGGCAAATAACCTTGGCTATCTGTTAAATTTGCTTTTCTTCCTAAAATTCATCTATTGCTAAAAAAGTATCTTTAAACAGCTGACACTTTCAGCCAGTAAGTATATTTCTATTGAGAAATATCTTTCAGTTGTAGTCTAATACCCCACCCCCACCCCTCAACACCGGTCTCCTGCAATTCGATCTTTGTGTCAAGATAAATTGACAGTCACACCTGGGCAAGGTACATATCTTTTTAAGCCTATTTTAATCAACAATAATCACAGACAAAGAGGAACAATTTATTTCTTGTAATAAGAGGCCCTGACGATTCAATACATATCTCAAACAGGTCCTAGTCAATAATTGGACTGCCAAATACCGAGGTAAATTGCTTGCCCAAAATACACAGATCAGTGCGAAAAGAAATATCAAAATTGTAATTGAGTAGTACTTTTTATTATATAGAAAATTACTCTCTTAGCTCTTAACAGGTTCATAGATTATTCAGTGAAAGGTCATATATGAGTGCGGCTATAATGGACATCAAAGCGTGATACATTCAGTACAAATGCATGCTTTTTAAAGACATAATCCATAGTTTGGTGTTTAGATAATTATCATCATTAATAAAATATGCCGTATAATACGCATAATTATTCAGGGAGAATGTGCAAAGAGATAGAAACATATTTAATGCCATTATTTGCAGAAATAAATTGCCATTACATTTTGACTTTAGAAAAATTTGAAGTAATACTTTCATTCTTTATGGTTTTAATAGAGTCGTTTATTTCTTGAACAAAATATTTTGTAGGTTTTGATCAGTGCAGATATTATTTTTTTTAGATGGAAAATAGAATGTTTTTAAAAACTTTAGCAGTATTATAACGTTTGGTCTACTAAGGCCCAAGACCACGAAATGTAAATGATATGAATAAATCTTCAAAATCTGACGTAGAGCTCGCGAATGTAAGTTATATTTAACTGGAGAAAATAATATACTGAATGATGAATAGTCTGCATAGATGCAAAGGAACGAGATCGAACATACCGTGCACTAGTCTGATAAATAACCCAAACCGGTGCTGATACTGTGGGACGATTTTTTGGTGTGTGTTCATCTATTCATTTCATGTTCTTGGATACATATTGATGTACCATCAGATATAGTACCAATCCGATGCGACTTTCACTCATTCGCTCATTTGAAACTTTCCGTCCACAACATCCAGGGACGCTAAGCCGAGTGTTATAGCAATTCTAGCCCTAAAGTAAACACATTCGTTTTATATGTACCATAAAAACGTCTCACTGGTTTTAAAAATTTGTTTTCTCAATGAAAATAATAATTCGGAAATCATGCAATCGGTAATTTCCGTGTGCCAAAATCGGATATGACGTAAATTTATCCATTCAATCACATCTACGTATCCATGCATGTAACTTCCCCGTGTAAATATCGATGTGATACATACTAACGATAATGGTTTTCTACAGCAAATATATTGCGCTGTGTTGCATATTGATGCAACCGAAAGATTGATGTTGGAACTGTCTTTACCGGAAACAGTGAATTGAAGCTGTGGGGTGGAATGCGGTGAAGGATGGACGCCTTAAGGCATTTTGAGGATATTTGCTTTTTACACCCTTCCGTGACACTTAAAGACAGCAGTGGCCACAATTATAACACAGACTATCGAATATAAAAAGAAATCCCTTAAGTCATCCGAGAAGTTCGGACCTCCTAAATCCTGAAGACAGCTCTATGGTGCATCTAGGAAGAAAGAAAGCAAGAGCGTAAGTAAAATATATTACAGCTGAGCAGTGTTATTGCAGACATGAACCATTTAACATTCCAAAACAATTCCTAATGGTTTTGAATGTTTCTAGTGCAAACTATATGTTACGACTCTATCGTCTTATATTAAATAGCGGAAAAGGAAAACAACAAGGTTAAGTAAAATTTAATAAATAATTTTAGTTTCTAAGTTATAAAAAATGTAGCTTTGTCTATTAAATCCCAATTAATTTTTAAAGTTCTATCATAAGTCAATAAGATAGACTGTTCCGTATGAATTTTTGTCGTGTTCCGAATCCATAACAGGTCTTGGATGTGCGATCTACCAATAGTCTGGAATCGGCTGACGTGCTAAAAGTCTTCATGTATGACAGTAATATTATGTAGAACGTGTCTGAATGAATTAACAATAATCCTAAGGTAATATGTTAGTCCAAACGTCTCTGAACACTTGGTAGTTCCAATGAATAATTTAAATAAATAAATCCTCTCAATTTGTAACTGAACACAACCAAAACAATGCTATTAAAATACACACGAGAATAGGAATATGAATCACTGTGTACTTCTTCCTTATTATATACATCCCCATTACTCTATTTCACAATACATCTCTAACTGACATATGTTATATTACATCAACACCTGATATATGTCATAATACTCCAACCATCCAATCGGAATATTACTTCAAACCTTCCAAGGTCAAAATCAAGGCTGGGTATAGAACTCAAAAACAAGTAAACAACCTCATGCCCAAACATCTAAATAGAAGGCTGAAGAAAGACAGCAGATGGTGGAGCAACTTCGTCTGGAAGAACTACTCTGACGGGACGAGGAACATGGTATTAAAATCCCTCTCATGCATCAAATCGGCATTGATTTTCGGCTTTCATCGTCAAGCCATGCATCCAAAGGCTGTTAAACATATTTTTATTAACTGTTCAGTTTGCAGATGAATCATTATAACACAATTTTACATGCCTTTTCTGAGAAGTCTTCTTCTAATGAAAGTATTCTTCTTCAGGGAGTAGGGTGCGGCTTTTGTAAATTTGTCATCAGACTTAGTCTGAGGACCCGTGAGTGTCTGAACAGTAACGTTTTTACCCATAGAGGGTATTCGATTATTACTAGGCAATGACCTAGCTGGAAATAAGATTGTGGTCAATCCACTTGTAACTGATAAGCCTTGTTTGAATCAGAAAGTCGATTCTATTGAAAATGATATGCCTAATTTATACGTAGGCTGAGATGACCAGTACTGTCTTTGCTGAGTATTCTAAAACCAATATGCGCGCAAGGAACAAGGTTGTTGAGCACATCGGTAGATATGATTACAGATTAAACTGTAAATTAATATAATATTAAAAGATTAAGATAGTTAATAGGATGGCAAAGATATGTACTTAAATATTTCTTCGATCAAAAACGTTAAGTAAACAAGGTATGGAAGGAAAATTATATGATGCTTCATTTCAATTCTAGTGGCCAAGTCAAAGTACAAAGTACACGATTCGCACTGATCGTCAATTATCAATCATAAAACTTGTCAACATTATGTAAACATTTAAAGTTTCATAATTCAGTCTGCTAGATACATTGTTGTATTTTTATAGGTCACTTACTATGTACTAAACACAATTTGTTTCATCTATTGTCCAGAGAGAACGAATAAACTGCCACAACGATTAAGATACACCACACATAATAAAATGCATTAAACATGTTAATGCCCAGAGATAGAATATTTAAAACCGTATCAATTATTCAGAGTATTATACTACCACTTACATTAATACATGATGGATAGGAATCAGTTCAGTGATATGGACAGGTGTATAAACCCGTTACATTTGAAGAATTTCTCATAGGTTTATATCTTACATCTAGAAAGTCGAAAAGTAGATATTTTATACGTGTTTTTATATTCCTGTTTTTCATCTTTTATTTTAATATTCCTCTTTTCAGCTTTTATTTTAAACATATCGTCATATTTTCACTATCTTAAACCATGTTGTTGTGTTGCAGTGGAATTTGAATAAAATGTTTGAATGAGTTTATAATGTTATGGTGTTTCCAATGATTAAATACCAAGGTCCTTAATGGGCGTAGCAATACAAGATCAGTATTTAAAACATCTATAGTGATAACGGAATGAGGATCGAAAACACGACTATAAATTAAAACCTCAATTAACCTGCCTTTGGTAATAAGCAAACACTGGATGAAAAATTGACCCTCCCATGAAAGGTGGCATCATGCTGTCCAATGCATAATATCGTCGCCACTTTAAGAATATAGTCAACATCTTGATAAGGGAAGTGAAGTCAGTGTGTATCACAGCTAAGTGTCAACTAAAGCAAGAGGAATGAATCATGCACAATTGAAAATAACACGAATTCCTGCGTTATGCTCACTAATACTGCTTGGGGAGTTTAGGCGTTTCTCTCATCACGATATAATTTAAACGCGTATGCCATCAGACTTATATTGTAACCGATTTTATTCGAACCTGTATATAAGCTAAGTGATTCTGTTAATTACGTGTAAAGCAATTTTTGCAACTTCTCCATTAATATTATCACTTAGAAACAAAGATACAATTGTTCAAGAATATTAAACGTTTTTCTTTCTTGCCTAAACATATTTTTGTGTCTTATTTTGCATACCTTTAATAGAAGTTTAACATTTTCACCTTTTGTCTTTTACATCGTGGTGCTACATGTTGAAGTTTATTGTAATACTTCATCTTTCTAATGCTTTCGTCTTTGTGTGTCCTTACATGTTTTAATTAGCATTATACAGAATGATCACAAAATCCTCATGCAAACACACACACACACGTGTGTGTGAATATATATATATATATATATATATATATATATATATATATATATATATATATATATATATATATATATATATCACACCGCTTAATCTCATACTTACTGCAAGAAGGTCAGTATTGCAACAGAAATAATACCGGGTTGTATTAGATCTAGCGAGAAAACTAAACACAGTTATGTAACTGAGATATTTATTTATGATGCATAATGCATATGGATGATGAATGAATCTGACGCCATAGTCATTCGCATTCATTGGAACAGTGGACATAGAAAAAATCACTCCGAAATGAAATCGATCAAAGGACATAATTTCAACAAATAAACACAAATATGGATTATTATCTACGTGTGGAACTATCAGATATGATTAATATATGGAATTATAAACAAATATGGTTAACATGATATGATCAATGCATGAAATTTACCCATATCTCCTAGAGTGCTGACTGATCCCTTGAGAGCTTCAATATCCCGTAGATCCGCTGGTAAAGAACTTTTGACCACTCACAACGATTAAACCAATTCCGTCCTTCGTACTAACGTCACCATCGACCGTAATATCCGTGTTACATAAAAGCCCATAATTCGATGACTGGACAGCTTCCTGGCAAGATTCATTTATATGTGACGATATAGACTTGGGGATATATGCACCCTGGTTGTGGTCAAATCCACGGCCAGAGAACTTCAAGTAATGGGGTTCTCAACGCCCGCAGTTTCTATGTGCATCAGGATGTACATCCAACAAAGTAGTTTAAACTGGATAAGAATGAAAATGTGCACCCTGGGTAACGACGAACATGGAAAAGTTCATATTTTATACAAAGTTATTTTAGTACACACAGATTCCTGACAGGCCCTAACAGTGAGGTACATATATCAACAACATAATTAAGAGTTTGAATATCCACAAAAAACCCAATAACAGGGCTTCCAAATGTTAGCGACAAATATTTCTTCTCCTCTCTTCTACAAAGATAAGTACTAAAATTTTGAAACTAAATAGATTTTCTGCAGAGAACATGTATCTTTTCGCTCACCTATATTGACCCTTGCTCAACATCCCACAATTGTGTGGTCCCTCACTCACTATCCCACAACTGTGTTGTTCCTCACTCACCATCTCCCAACTATGTGGTCCTTCACTCACTATCCCCCAACTATGTGTATCTGGAGGAGTTCGACGATACTTGCTTATATGTGTTCCCGTTTTCATGCCCATTAAATGTATATACTCCACATAAATGATATAGAATTATAATTGCAAGATTTGAAAACAGCCGTGTACATCTTCAGACCATCTCAAACACTTTTTGTTTACAGCAAATACAACAAACGCCGTATAAAAATATTATGAGGTATACTTTACATGTAGCCATTCCGATTATATATTAAATCAGTTATTTCGAAAGTGTACGATACTTAGTGGTAGTATTCGATCATCGAGTATTTACGTTCGCTAATACAAACAATGCTTTTATATAAACAACTGATATGCCTTAACAACTAACAGGTAAGGTCTTCAGGTATAATGAAAAGGTGCGGCAGATAATGCAAAGAACTTTTGCCTTTGTTTACTGTGAGAAGATAGCTACAGTGAAATTTACACGTTAGTTTTATTAACATGCCACTTAAGTTTAAACGTTATTATTGTAACAACTCTTTTCAGGTAGGCTTTTTTGCATCTACAGAGCCTGCTGCTGACACGGAATATAGGATTTAATAGATTTGTTTTACTTGGGCGTTCATGTCCGCAGTTTCGAATATAAACAAATATGAATATTCTTTTCCGCACAAGTGTTTCGTGTTAATTCTACCCATACCTGCTAGTGAGAATATAACAGCACTTAAGTCGACAAAATTTAACTAGCAGAAGATTTATCTTGTAAGCGATGGGCATATAGAAAGATTTAATTTTATTTTTATTAAATTTTTTACAATATGGTATACATAGCTACTAACTGCTACATTCTCTCTCTCTCTCTCTCTCTCTCTCTCTCTCTCTCTCTCTCTCTCTCTCTCTCTATATATATATATATATATATATATATATATATATATATATATATATATAGTTCAAATTATTTAGTACGTCACTTCATGGCAGTTGAAACTTACTGCATTCTTCATCTAAAGACTTAATTTGGATAATAAGAGTTCTTTAAACATTTCATTTTATCTGCAATTGTTAGCATTTATTTGAACCCACTAACAGAGCAGAGAAATAGATCACGTGATTTGAAATATTGTTTGTAATACTAAAGTAAAATAAGTTAATGTTCGAGATTCCATCATCAGTACCAACTCATATTAACAGCAAGATGAAACTTAAATATGGAACAAGCCAGTTTCTCAACATAGAACTTTTAACGCAGCTCATGACAGACAATCTATATGCAAATTTGATGAAACTATGAAAACCCAAGGAGTAGAAAGGAATGAATGTGGAGTTGGATACTAGATGTATTCGTCAATATATCTTTCAGTATTTTTTTTTTGATATTTATTTTGTGATGCTATGCATTTCCTTAGCATGGGCATTACCGACATTGTAATCGCCCTATCACGTTTATCGTGCACATTTTTCTTGTCTACTGCGATACTTTTGGATGTACTTTTTTCACTCTGGTTTGGTGAGGAACAACATGTCGTATTACTTACTTTCACTCTGATTTCGTAAGCAATACCGCATTACGTGTGTGTTTTAATTCCTTCATTTATAATACGCCGTGTTTCCATATGTATGTCAGATGCAAGAAACCCAGCGTGTGCATACTCATATATCTACATTTTGTGCTTCCATCGTCTCCAACGGGCTGGTCTTATTGTTGGATTCAAGCCAGCACTCTTTCGGTCACGAGCCCAGTAGAGTCGTGTCTCTGCGGCAAATCATTTACTTTAATAACTATTTTTGTACAACTTTGTTCCAAAGTATGAAGTGAGTTATCTTTCACTTAAATCAACTAATTCGTAGAATATTATGCAACAGCTATTTGTATCTGTTGCCAGTGTTTTAGTAGTTATGGATTATATTTTCTCTGTATTTTCTGTTGTCTGTCAAGGTTTGACGAATCTTTGACTTCCTCTAACAGTTATGCTAGAAATCTGTACTGTTATAATCCTTTCATAACGACATCTTGACATCCACCCCTTAAGAGAAAAGTGTTAACAAATAGTTTTGACATAATAGTAAGAATGCCTATATCACCGAAACAAGGATTCATTTAATTTCTTTGTAAAATCCAAGTTCAGAAAAGCTCTACACGGTATTATATTTCACTTGTAATCAGGATAACACTGAACAGGAATCAGATGGTCACGAAATTTTCTCTGATCTTCCACTGATATAAAATGTACACAGTTCGAAAATGAAATGAACTAAGCATAAAAATACACGCCTATGCAACACGCCTATGCATATTTTTGCAACTCAGTACCAAACACTGGAGAAATTGCAACGTTCCAAGGGAATTTTAATCATATTTTTGAAAGGCTGTCAGTACGAGTTGTCTTTCCCATTCCGGTAATAAATCTTAAAGTTCTATAGCTGGATAGCAAGAAACCAGCGTAACATTCTTGTTCATGTCCTTCACGTGATGAAGTCAGATGAATGGGTTCTGGTCTGTTTCAGCTATGAACGTCACTCCCTTCCGGTAGCTGGCCAACGTTTCGATAACACAGATAATAGGAATGTAGTATAATACTACTCTCTTGGAAGGACTTGTCTGCTGAAATAAGCAACTGGATGTTCTTCAACATTTATGCACTGACTAAAGATGGAGCTATTCGATCTGTCACTGGCATCTGTCAAAGGGGATACTGGTAATAGGAATTCTACAGTACTGGTAGTGGGAAGTCTACAATACTGGACCGCTCCCGTTAGCAAAGTGTTTATTGCGTCAGACTCGGATGCGGTAGGTCTGGGTTTCGAATCCCGGAAGAGTCATTACAAAGATTTATAAAAATGGTACTAGCAGCTGTCTCGCTTGGCGCTCAGAATTAACAGATTAGTGTTAGGATTGGTCTTCCGGGTGTCGTCCGGATAACGTGACTGGGTAGATATAATGTTATAAGTCTGAGGCATGATGCCCCAGTGCTAGACATCACTATAAATTGCCACACTGCAGACATGGTAACGATATGACTGAAAAACTGTTAAAGCTACATTAAAAGTCCAATTTGCACACACATACACACACACAACAATACTGGCAGTGGGAATTCTACAGTATTGATAGTGGGAGTTCTATAATACTAGTTGGGAGAATTCTTCAATTCTGGTGTTGGGAATTTCACAATACTGTTAGTAATTGGAATTCTACAATACTGGTAGTGGGAATCTTACAATACTGGTAGTGGGAATCCTACAATATTGATAGTAGTTGGAATACTTCAATACTGGTATCGGGAAGTATACAATATTGGTAGTGGGACGTCTACAATACTGGTCGTGGGAGTTCTACAATACTGTTACTGGGAATTCTGCAGTTGGTCTCAATGTTTTGAGAAAGGATTTGATGGTGCCATTTCCACCTACATGACCCAAAGGTATACTTTATTTCCTTCGAAGTCTTGTTGGGCCTCACCGTTAGGTTTCATTTGCTTTAGTTTATTGCCTTCAGATGGGAAACGTTTTCTCCCGTGAGTGAATGATGGCAACACAATGTGATGCGGCGTTCGTTACTCCATCCGTCACAATGTCAATCAAACTGGAACACGTAGGAGGTGCTTTTTCATGCCGAATGGGGTATTTTTAAATTGAAACAAGCTAATTGTTGTAACGTATCCTGATTTCTCCTGACAGTCGTTCCGCTGTGGAAGTTAAAAGTAATCTTTAGAAATGTCCACTGAGATCAAATACTTGATATTTCCCGGTTCGTCAAATATATCATTCAATTGTGGACTTGGATATGCATCAAATAATGTACTCTCATTGATATTTAGACAGTCCACACATATTCACTTTCACACCAGTACTATCGGAGATGCATAAGGTGGTGTTTATGGAGTTATCAGCACTTGATGCAGCTTTTCATGACGTCAAGCAAATGATAGTTTGTATGCCTTTTGCTTATGTAGTTCTCGCGTGTTGTTCGTACGCGATGCAAACTAGTCTGTCTTTTCTGGTTTAGCTGTTACAAAAGCACGTAGCTCTTTGTCCATTTGTTCTAGTTGCTGACGCTATTCTGTGGTCAAAGGAGTACTACGTTTTGCATTCTTAAGCGATTCTTCCGTATCACAGAGAAAATCAATTATGCAGTCCCCCACATTTTCGCAATCTATGCGGTGTGAAGAAAATGGTACGATTATATCATCGTAAAAGGTTAACGAGGAAAGTAGCTACCCCACTACGTTCCACAGTCAGAACGTCGTAGTTTAAGTCGCTCACTCTCCTTATGAGAGTTCAAGGCCATTCCAATGTGTTTTCATTTTTGTTATGCGCCTGAAGACAACCATACAAAAACAGCATCCCTAGGCTTGACACGTTGATTCCCTTATCATATTATTTATCATTTCCTCTGTTTCTACCTCAAAGTTGAATCCAGCTCTGAAACTGCGTCAAAATTCCACAGAAACCCACGGCAATGACGTACAACTCGCAATCCCACCGCTGTCACTTAAATGTAGATCTGTTTAATGTCCGATTGTACAACCCAGAATATGTCAGTTTCACATAAGTTATTTGCTGAAACTGTGAGGACAGTTAACAAAACATTAATTACCTGACTGACATAAGAACCAAAGATAACTAGGGTTGGTTTGCTGTTACTGAGAATTCTAAAATTAAAAAATTCAAGCCCATTCAGCCCGGATATAATGGAATGAAACTGTCATTGCCTCACGCAAGTCCCATCTCTATGCTAGAGACATTTATTGTCATAATCCTTTCTTAATTGCATCTTAACAAACATGATCGTAAATTATAAATATATGGCTTGGTTAAAGTACATTAACAATTATAGGTGAAGTCATCACATTTTTCCACCACGTAGAAATACTCTTAATGATCTTCTAGAATCAAGCTGCTTCCTGACTGAACAGTCTCTGTAACATTGTCATTTGGTATTAGTCTTTCCTATACGTTTGCTGAATTGTCTGAACCAAAGCTGTAGCACCTTTGTCATCTCAATTTATCTAACAGTGACATTTCAGTAGCAGCATAGCAGAATCTACACTAGACTAGATCATAAATTCGACCCCATACCAATGTTCTACAAACCTCTTTTGGAAATACCTTAGCATAATACAGATCATGCTATTCAAAATTACAAGAGTGCCGTACAAATTATGCTGCCACTATACGAGTATGAACAGTACTATTATACGTTTACAAGTGTGCTGCACATTTTCTCGTAACTCTGTCTGAAATGTTATTAATAATAAGTCAAAATAATTTCCACTCTACATGCCAATTTTCAAGAAATTTGTTTTCTGAACACTACCATCGAGTTTGTTTTCTTCAAAATAATGATCAAGTGTGCCAGAAACAGCAATTATTATCTACTTTTTTTCCAACCATTATAAACCAAGGTGCTGTATCCATAACTGTGATCAATTTGCACCTGACAGACACTGGGGTGGTGAATAATTTAGGTACAACATTATTAATTAGAACAGTTATATCATACACTTATTGTGTTGTCCTTCTTGGTTGGATAAAACTAAAAAGTAAATGGCTGGAGGAAATAGTTATCCAATAACCAAAACGTAGCACATGCGAAGTAAATGAGTGGATGAACAGCACAAGATTCCTAGGGTGCATGTAAAACATTTTCAAATATTTATCTGAAACGATATACTCAGGAGTTGAATACTCTAATACCTTTAGAAACGGATGAACACTAATACCGGCGCGAACGGATGAACAAACTTGGATTAATCTAATAATTAATCAAATTACTGAAAATATGGACAATTGCAAAAAGTTCTTTAACGAGCCATTTTAAAGTCTGAAGGCAAATAATCCAAATATCCTTGAATTTTCAATTTTTGAAATACACTTTTAACGTACTTGTGTTTTTATTCATTCATTAAAGATCCACTTTTCAACGAAATAACTTTCCCATTTTTCGTTATGAGTCTCGGGTAAGCAAATCCAGCTTAATACGGATGGCTTCAGTGTTTCATTGATGGCACTTATTTGCGGAGAGATTCATAAGGTTTGTAAACCCATGGTTTTCACTAAGAATGAGGCCAAATAATTTTGTAATGATAAAGACTACAGTTGATATTCTAATGGGATTAAAGTTACAAACACCAATTTAGGATCCCAGTGTTGCTGGCTAATATGTATATGCTATGCCGGTTTTAAGAAAACGGTGTTTCATATTTGGCAATTACATGTGTTTGTTTGGACTGCTTAAAACATTGTTTCATATTTGGCAATTATATGTGTTTGTTTTCACTGCTTAAAACAATGTTTCATATTTAGCAATTACTCAAACGCGTTTAAGTTATTGCGTTGATAAATTGCACTTGCAAATGACAAATTTTCCAGCAACGCTGGTATGATAATAGTTTTTATCAAGTGCATCGGTTTATACTGTACATATTTTTGAAAGTTTCCCAAAGGTGAGTCAATAGGTCAATGTCTATAAATCTAACTGCAGCATAGACTACCATAATTGAGACTAATTATTTGCACCTCCATATGAATTTAAACAGAGACTTGACTATGAAATTAAAAATAGTCATGGTCTTAAAAAAATTATTATTTTTAAGATAAACATTCTTTTGGTTTTCTTTTACTTACTTTTTCTATAACTTAAAAGCTGTTCACATTGCTCTGTCTGTCTGTCTGTCTTTCGTATTCTTTGTACATAATGTAAATAATAGAAAAGGCAGTCTAAAAGTGCATCGCTAATGTGTAGCTTTGTATTCAACTCACCTTACATTGTGCACCCAGGTACGTTTAGTCTTAGGAAGAATGTGTGTTTGAAGTTATACTAAATTCAATTTAGTTGTTTAAATAGCCGCCAACTATATCGCTTGCTACCAAAGGTATGTAGACCTTTATTTGTTGCAGCTTGTCACACATAACATTTCCTTTTGATCAATGTTTGCAATTATCAATAAATATGATCAATTTAAATAATAATCAATAGATATGATCAATGGATGTAATTAACAGTAATTATTATCAATTTAAGTGATAACAAATATATGTGATCAATGTATGTAATTATCAATAATTATGATCAATTTAAGGCAATGATCAATAGATGTGAGTAATGTATAGACATAAAATATAATCAATTTATTTTCCATCAACATGCATAATGGTGCATTGAAGAGTTTGTCACATATAATGCTACTGACTTTTAAGTTCCATCAACATATATAAAGATGTTGTCTCGTAGCATCCAGTCAGTGAACTGGATATATTTTCGATCCACGACTTTAGACAAACGGTTAAGGACCAGCCTGACAAATTATACCTCAAGATTCTCCCTATCACAAAGACCCCTTGGTTCAGAATATTTGGCCTCTCACAGTTAACCAGCATCGTCCTCCAAACCAACTTCACCACTGGCTGCAGTATCTGGGTTACACATTCTCACATTGTTCGACAACTCCCGTAACAGTTGTAAATACAATAATTGAGCCGTGTACATCATGAAGTACGTTTTGGTGCGAATACATGGACATACGTTCATAATAACTGCCTTCGTTTTACAGTGATATTATTTACAGAACGATGGTAGAAGATTATTATTAAAATAACTACCTTCGTACATGAATCTGTCTCAGACAAGAATAATTGCACTTGATTAATATAGCTCTAATATGTATCATCTTTTATTGCATGCAACGTGTGATTCAAGTCACTTTGTTTGCTCGGCAGTAAAATGTGAATCTTGGAGCAAACAATATTTTGTCCAAGAAAATGGCTTTGTGTGATATTTGAGTAGTCGGGTTGTCTACAGAAATTAACACTATGATGCATGTTTACATTAGATGGCACAAGGGGTATCTACGGGAATCAAATATTACCCGTCCATGCTGAGATAATTGTGTGATTCTATATAGGGTAAGACTGAAAATGTTAGGCTAAAATAGTTATCTACCAGTCATCACTTTGTTTTCAATTATCTTGAAAATCTGAAGCCTTTATATGGATGGTTGGAATTGATAATTCCCAACTAGTCTGTGAATTTCAGCGACGAATATTTCATTGATCCCTCCTGTTTGCCTTAACGAGACCTAAACATCCTCTCACAGTTCATCATCTAAGGGTTTTGTACGACCAAACCTGTCAACGAATCCAGAGGTTATAAAGTCAAAAATAATAAATTACAGAAATATAAAAGCAGATCCAGAATTTACATGTATGCGATATGGTGGACATAGAGCCTTACAGTCAACGCGACCTTGAACTTTCATAGAGAACATCGACGTGAACTTATTCACCAATATGAAAGTGTAAGCAGATGTAAAGTTTTGCCACCGAGGAACTGATACCATTATATTTTACCTTATCTTTGCAGCGTAAAACTGATGTTTTCATTTATGCCATACGTGGGCTGAAACGTGTAATCAGAATCATCCTTATCACTACGATTATTAAGAACTAGTCTTGACCAAGCTAGCGGTATTAATTTTGGTGCCTGACTCCAGACTGGAGTTAAACGAACGGTAGCGATCCCTAGAACTCATCACCATGGAACATGTGGGACAAAATGAAGGCAGAAGAGAGATCGTTGCAAAAGTCATGCCGAATTGTTTGTGGCGAAAATTGGTTCAGTGTACGATATAGTCAGGACGGAATACTTGGTAGATCCAGTCGATAATTTTAATTGATCAACCATAAAGGAAAATTCACTAAACACATGGAAATCGTACGTGAAGACTCGATCTTAGTGAATTATATAGAAGTCATATATTTTGACACCAGTAGTTGCAAATACATCGATTAACTTGCAAGCTATCACCCATGCATTGAAGGTGACCCTTGGACCGATGAACATCCGATAATGCTATCTAGGATTTCCAGCTGTGGACCCAGACATTATGAACATCAGTACTGTGAGAAACAAGGAGAACGTCATGCTACATGTAAAGCAGATGGACTATCGTTTCAGTCAAGTAGTCAGCCTTGACGTCTTAGACGATAATTTAAATTCACGCCTTTATCTGAAAACGTTAGATCCTGTCACAAACGTATTTCTTATAAATGATGCAGTACGAACTTGACGCTCTACCAGGGAAAGCAGAACTCGATCTGTTTGTCATGCAAACGATGAAGATCATCAAGCAAAGTTCACAATGGGTAGAATTACATCCCCTGTCTTCTTTGATAACTTTATCTCATATCCAGCAACAAAAATCTTTTCGCTTCTGTACAGTAGCTTTGAGCAAAAGTTTCACGTATTCATTGTCGAACAAAGTGGACGTGTAAGTGACCTTACCCAACTTAAAAGGAAAATATCTTTACGTGTGGAAAAGAAGCCAAGAACACTGTTTGAACCACATGACAATGAACAGTAACCATGGCCTTCCGTACAACTAAAATGCAGGACAATATGCTTTGTAGGAATTTGATTTCACTCCATACCAAGGCTGCAACGGAAAGAAATTCCATCCTATAAAATCAGGTCAGAACTATGTTGAACTTTAGTTTGCAATGGTTTTGGTAAATTCAGTGACCAGCATATTATATGCATACTTCTATAATTCTCTGGAAATCAATAGTTTGAGAGAAGTGATCCTAGACTATTAGAAACAGATGGAACATAAATCTATGGAGATAAGCGAAGGTGGTATTCTCCATCCAGAGTCATAATCCACGAATGGAAAAGACAAAACTACAGTAATGATGTCAAGATGACCATAACAAGGAACACTTACTCTCTTGTCTCGGTCGTCTCTTGGCTAAAACAATCTACAGCTATTAGCAATAGAACCTTGTTAGGATTGTCCAATTGATCATCCTAGTCAGACAACACGATACATGTTTGAAGATGTTTCCCTAACAAACGTTTAGAAGAATATTTGAAAGAAGAAGATCATCAACGAGTGATATAAAAGCTTGAGTGACCATTCTTGACCTCCATTGACTTCTTTGGAAACGAAACTTGCATCGAAGATCTCTTCTAATAGAGTCTTAAGACTTCCCGTTCATCGGCCTACTTAATAGATCTTTTCAAGGAAATCGTCAACTGTGAAGTCACGAGTTTGCTTTACCTATGAAAAATAAATACCTGTAAACTTCATTGAATCCAAATATACGTTCTAAAGATGAACTTCCTCATCGAAAACCTAATGACTTTTTAAGCCTATGTCATCGCGACAGACGACAGTCTTTGACCATGAACCCATTGGGTAGCTGTTTACTTTCCAAGTGGCATATAAGATGATATTTTCGACAGTATAAGAAAAGACTGCTGTATCTACTTAATTTAATAATTTCTTGATTACAAATATCATATTAGATTGTGTGAGGACGGCAATGTGTGCAATTTCTTTATCCACGCAGTCTTGGATTCACATTTGAACAAGCACTCATTTGTTTTATAGAAACGATGACAAAACAGAAAAGTGGTTTCGTGAACATTATGGTTATTAATTTTGACCGCACAAAAACGTAGTGTATGCCGATGAAAAAATTACACTGTACTAGATAGCCATGAAAATACGCTCATGTTTAATATTTGGTATTTGTAAATAAACAGAAAGGGACTAGCCATACGCCTCCATCTTAATCGATTATCTTGATGTTTAATTTAGAACTGAACGTTAAATGCAATTTGATTGTGAACAAAAATGTTGTAAGATTGTTTTTTTGCTTTAAAAAAGAAACGGTTCTTTCAATGGGCTTTTCCAAATTTTTCTCTTAGAAATGTAATACACTATTGTTTCCTTAACTTTGGCGTACCGAACCTGAAGTATATTTTCTTCACGTCCGTGTTTTGTTCGCGAGTCGTGCCATCCATCCTTGCCTTGTCAATATTTATAATGACAGTTAGTGGTACGTTGAGCGAAGCCATGGTGAATATGCATAGGATCAAGCACCACATGATGCAGCTGGGTTTGGAGAAGAATACAAGTATTTTCCTGAAGGTGGCACAATGCATTTTTGAAAACGTCGTGCAAGAGAAACCACAAAATGAAAGACAAGAATAGGAAAATAAACAGCAGCAAGGTGAAGGGGTGGCTGAATGGAAGATATAGACAGAAGTGGTCACTGTCTGTTGAAAAGAGGTGCCCGTGCTGAATATTGTGACCTATGGTGACTTCATGTCGTCTTGGATACTATTCAAAATCATTGCCAATATGTGTTATGTGTTTCATACTTGTGTATGTTTGTGTCTATATCTGTTAACAAAGAACTAAAACTTAATCTTTTTGTCCTTCTTGGGTGTGATATTATGTTTGTGGTGTGTATATAAACATTACTACCCTTTGGCATGTGATAGTATGTTTGTGCATATGTAAGTATTGTTTGTGTACTCATAGGTATGACATTATGGATGGACTGTTGAGGATAAATTCCGAGCCATTCAATATATAACGTATAGCAGGAAAGAATGCAGCTCTTTTTTCACATTCCTCTGAAGATGTCTTCCAAAAAATGGAGTACTGTCAGATTATCTTTTTCCCCTTTTGCCTTTCTGGGTCCTGCTAACCCCCATGACTTGTTCCCATTTTAGTAAGCAATCTACATATTATGTAAAACCCGTGGATTATTAATTATCCACGAGAATCAAGATTGTCTTACTCGACTTTTATTGTCTGTAAATCCGCTATGTGGTTCTTTATCTGTGATCAGAGTTGTCGGTAACTTTGCATGTCCGCCAGCACATTATCGAATTCAGCCGTGCTAATTATTTTATCCTCAATAACCACCGAATACAGTTTATTAATCGTGTTGAGACTGCTTTGTGCCGCTGCAAGCAGTTCTAAATAGACACATATTCATGAAATTTGCCAGCATCAGCAGAGACACTGGTTACTATCAATATAGCGCTGACAATAATTCTAGTTGGTAAACCTACGATGGTTCTCGTGGCTGAGACTCCAGCCACACCAAGACCAACAGTTGTTTCCGCAAGAAGACAACAAATAGCATCTACAACCAAACAAGCGGTTCTGTTGGTGATTTTGTCTGGCAGCTGTTGCCCCGCTTCGTTTATTTTTTCACGTCAGGAACATTGAAGGCCATCATAGTTCTTTTGTTAATAATACAATCGTATGGTACAATTGCACTGCTGGCAGACCCTGTCTTGTCGAATAACAGGCGAGAACTTTCTTTTCGCAGTGGATCAAATGTTAATGTACAGTATTCGCTGGTGAACATAACAGAGGTGGAAACAGCGGTGAATACCACGTTGCCATTAGAGACAAAATCTCTGAGTGTTCTAGCACCAGGTGGTGCAGTCATCGCTTGGGAGTTTTTTTACGTGCACATGCTATGATTTCAAGCTGACCTCGAGTTGGTTGTGGTACAACAAGGCAATTGCAACGGCTAATTTCTACTTGACCCTTAACAAAATCATATGTCAGTTTAGTAATTCCACTTTAAAGAAGACGTGGAACAAAACTGTTATCGATGTTAGCATATGCTGACAAGATAATTCAACATCCCATCAGTATATTCCGCAACTACATCATCTGACATCAGTATGCACAGGAACTGTTAATAAGGCCTCAACGATCACACGAATTGGTAGCACGACTTCCATTAGTCAACGCAGTACTAAACAATGAAGTTACACACATGATTGGATTAAAACCAGATAATGCGATTCGACAAACCACTGTATAAGTGTGCAAATTTCTGTCGATCTATGAAGAGCACATTAAGTTGGGCAGGTGAAAGATTAATTAGATTTATGGGGACCGGCGCGTGTTTAAATCGCCATAATGCACTGATTAGTAATGTCTGTGTCACTAAGGGGGTGATTCTTAATTAAGCCTTCGTTTGTTTAACTGAAAAGGATGGGGGTTAACTTCCGATCTGTATCGAAATTGTCAGATTTGAAATTTTCCAGGGATCAGTATTTGGCAATCTGAGGTTGTCAGGCGGACTACATTTTTAGCGCCTAGTTAAGGCGGGAGAGATATTTAATTCGGGTTGGTTACGCTGAATAAGGGGGCGTGATTCCACATGAAAACTATGAGTTTTAATGTGCCGTCGCAAAGGTCCTGGTCAGTCGACACTTTTTTCTGCAAGAGAAAACAAATGTAGAAGACTCCGGGTCGAATTTAGAAGAAATTTACTCGTAATTAATTATCCAAGGGATCGGATGTCTGGAAAAATCGACGGACACAATTCTGGCGGTAAAGCTTGAAAACACAAGGTATTTTGCGTCAGTCTCACGTAAATGATTGATATCAATATGACGATTTGTTTGATTTATTTGCTTATATTTGCATGAATTTATTTGGTTAGATTCGTAGATCAATTTTTTTTGATACAACTGTGTGAGTTCATCTATATGAATCCGTACAATGATATTGTTTACATAAGTTGATGAATCGTTTGAATGTATAGTCTCGATTGTTATAGGTAAATATGTATCTAGAATTTCATGCCTTACTTTAGTTGATATGAGTTACGAGAATACGTGGGAATTCTCCGACTTAGATGATTTCACGTATGATAAAGATTTGAGTGCGTATTGACTGAAATTAACGTTGTTAAACCATGTAGTAAGATTTCATATATGCTAGAGACTTGAATGTGCGTATTCGCTATAAATACCGTAGTTGAGCCATGTAAGGAATTTCATTCATTCATTTGTGTAATTGAGACGAGACCGAAACTGATGTCTCGGGGTGGTGTTAATGTGAGCCACTGTTGAAATAGCCATTAGGAAGTACATTAATCTTAGGAAACTAGGTTTGTTTATGGTCTGCCGTGTTTAGTTAGACCAGATAGCCGTTGGTATCTGTTTGAATTCCGATAGAACTATATCTGACATTAACGAGAGGGGAAGTATGATCTATTCTCAATAAGATACCTGACAGAATATTTAGGTTGCTTCTTTGTTTACTTTTGGAAGGTGAGATAGCTCCACGTGACGTATTCACCAACGTAATCCACGTGATGTATACACGAATCTACCTGCTGAAGTATCTACGCATCACGTACTTACATAACCACCTAACCACACAAAGTTCGAGGACCGAAAGAGGCGAGACACTAGAGAGTTGGAGAAGGGAAAAGGGGAAAGGACCTGACGTACACGCACAGGGAAGTTAAAGAACAGTCGCAGTGAATTCGGACTGAACCAGAAACAATCAGGTTATGAATCTGTTCAAAGCATTGACTTCGATCTTTCACTCGATTCGATGATGAACTAATTCTATCACTTAAAACGGATCGGCTATTTGTATAAGTATATTTATGTTTGCAATTAGTTGAATGATTTGTTTCAAAAAGAATTGTATCTTCCTAATGTAATGTATTATCACAATTGTTTATGAATTTTGATTAAATTTATTGTCTTTACATGTACGGGGGCTCGTGTCATTCTGTTTTATATATCTGCTCAGATCTATCTATTCCACCTATAAGTTTCACACTTTATATTGATATTTACTCGATCCGGGAGATTACAATGTCGGCGATCACCCTCTAGATAACGATAACCAAAATCCACTACAACCCACCTCCAACAAAGCTGGGGGAGTTTGTGTTACATTACTGAGAAAATGATTTCTCAGCCGGCACCATTGCAACTACTCGGAAACAAGTATGTTCGGTTTCTGTATGGACCAGGAGAGTTAAAATTTGGACAAATCCTGGCTACTGACCCAATATTGTTCATCGATGTGTTTATGATTTTGGAACAGAACTCCAAGGCAACCATATTTATCGTTTGGGTCGGTCACCGGGTGGACCAAAGTCTCACAGTCGAATATTTGCAAATTGCTCCAGCGAATACAGAACTGCCACAAAGATCTGCTTTAACACGCAGACGTGTCAGCCGTAAGTTGATTCATAATTAGAATGATGTCCAAACGCTTAAGTGGTGATTCAGTCGGGAAGTATCCATCGCTTGGTATCAAGTGGGGACAAATTCACTTTAGTGCATCGGTAATAACCATGCGATATATATGACACCTTATCATACTTGCCGTTTGTGCGAATTCACTCGGTCTAAGAGACATTCCACGTACATGTCGTGTCGGAGATCCTCTTCAACAATTACGCGTACGACTCCATTTTTTGCTCTCTTATTATTTGTATTTTATGGCGCGTGATTCAACCAGGATTGAATATATTTTAGGTGAGGATCCCACACACTCTTCGATTGGTTTACCCAAGTATTCGTCTTTGAACTTAATAACATCCGTTTTGTTGGTGTTACTAACAACGGATGTTCTTTCGGATAATCGCTGGTATCAAATTCGATTACTAAACTCGGCTCATCCATATCCATACACGTCATTAGTTGTGATGTGCATCAGCAGCGAGTCAGTCTCGCTTTATAACATCTTGTCCGGGTCCCGGTAAAACGGCTTGATCTTATCATAGTAAAACTGGTACATTAGCAGCTTCGACAAGTCCAACACAGATGATCCAACATAGACTGGTTTTGTTAGCATTAGTTGCGAATTGTTTTACTGAGAAGGGCAGAAAGTCCACCATTAAATATTTTCCTGGATTCGAATACGGGCGCACCGATAAGCCTTCGGAGTTTGTCTTGTTCACTATCACGGACAAGAACTACGAGGATTCGGTTGCGCAGATTTTCCATAGCTTTGCCGAATACAGCATTATTCATGAGCTTCAAAACATCCTTCTCAAAATCATTTGCGGCCTAATTTATGAGATCCGTATTTATTTGTATATACGTTGCCATCGAAACGTGCTCTCGAAATTCAAGCACTCGATGGATCATCGTATACCCAATCGCCGATACAGTTGGAGGCTTCGTATGTGCAGTACATAATTGTGGTTGGTCCAAAAATTGGTGCTAGCCTGGTGCATTCAGTATATTTGCTGATACGCATTAAATTCCTTCAAATTATTTTGGGGTCAGGGTTAGGGTTAGGGTTAGGGTTGTTAACTAAATTTAAGTTTTTCTGTCACATGTTCTTTTATCCCAGTCATTTTTGGTATATTAATACCATTTTTAGAGACCGCTATAAGAGTCTATATATATATATATATATATATATGCCGCTGAAAATGTTTAATATGAAAGGAAACCTAGCAGTCAAAGATGTGTTTATAAATTAATTCTTTGAAATTATTAGAACGCTACTGATCATATGAAGTTTTATAGTCTAGTTAATATATGCAGTCCACGTAAGTTACAAGGATGCCTATGGAACCGAAAATGAATCCCTGGCATGCCAAACATTACTATTTGTGATATTATACATATCCGCAGCATCGTGCAATGGTAAGTATACATATTCATGAAATAGTAATTTAGGTCAACCTGATATTGCGCCAGCGAGATCATTAGAATTATTCCAAGTTGTTTGCAATATTAGCAAAACAGATTTTGATATAACCGGTGCAGACTTGAAGCTTGTATAATTGCATCTTAAGCATGCCGAAGCTATTACATTGCTAAATTGAATCAAATTAGCTTGTTCTTCCAAACTTTTCTTTCACGCTAAGTAACTTTATTTGATTGTACATGCACCGGTTGTAACTAGCTTATGTAATTACATCATGTAGCTTGCTTGCCAAAATGGGCAGAAGTCATGAGGGACAGAAGCTGTTGCGATTAACACGACCTAAAAAGTCAAAAAGGGGCACAACACAGACAGACTGACAATACCAGTGGACAGCTTCCTGACAAGTTTTCTCTTTTGTGACGATATAGAGAGAAATAACATTATGGGCACTATAAGGATGGACACACCCACGACCAGAGAACTCGATATAAACTCTCCGGCGCTTTGTGCGTGCATAAATGAATGAACATAAATTAATATTTGAAATCGCCAAGATTAAAACTATACACACGGGTATTGGCTGAATACTGTACGAGGCAACGAATGGAATCTACATTCTTCTTGTTTATGTATAATGCAAAGGCATTTTCAAACATGCAATTCAGCGACAGTAAGGCTCGTTTGTTTTATGTGTAGTTGTGGTCTTCGAAGATTAAATGTGTGCATACAGTGAATGAAGTCCAGTAATTTTCTACTTCACCTGAATTATTAATTTTCGCTTATTCTGTAAACATCTAATACGTAGCTAAAATATTCTCTTTGTGTATGTGTTTAATATTAGGATAATTATTAACAGAAGCAAACATGCTTATTTGGGTCTGGGTCTAGGTTATTGGAATTCCCCTACAATTTAGCTGGTTTACCTGATATAGTCCAGGAAAATATATTATAATTACCTATTATTACTAGCATTTTATTTTGGAACCATTAAGAAGTTTCTAGAAGGTTATTTTCCATTAGGTAATAAAGTTTTTAGAAAGTGCCAATTATGACCTGAGGTCAGGTAGAGGACTATATAATCTTGTTACTGGAAAGATTATTTATTTGTGCATTAACATTCGAGCAGAGTGAAGATATTGTTGTGCACAGTATTTGATTTGGAATTATTAATTTCTTCTCAGGAAATACAAAAGTGTGTTCTCATAACATTCTTGAAAATAGAATCTCGAATTTATACTGAAATTTCAAATAAGGATTTCTTCTTGGACTGTATTATTGTGATACAACAAAAGACTGTAGGCACAACAACACCTTACGAGCCATCACAGGCATATCAACACTTTCACCTTTGGATTTAACTTGGATTTCCATTAATGTTTATTCCGAACTGTAAATATTAGGACTTGTGTCTGCAAATTCTAGGATTATTTGAGATTTAATTCGCAATACCGTAAGTTTCCTTTTCTTTACATTTGCACTTTGTTTTTTACGGAAATCAATTATTTGCTGAATTTTGCATAGCTTGTTGCTTTCGACTCTTTTCTGTTTCTTATTTTGAGAGCATCGAATCGTAACAGTTGTATCAAAGAAAATACCAATCATCTTCTGTTTTGTTGGATAGTAGGAACATTGTTATTTAGATTGTTGATTTTTCAGATATGACCCATGAATGTTACCATTTATTTATACGTTATACAAATCAACCGACCCTTCAAATCAACTGCTTCAATGCATTTCTGTCAACCGACCCTTCAAAACAACTGCTTCAATGCATTTCTTCTAATGTTTCCTCTGGGGAGGATTTTATATTGCAAAATGAAGACTAGTAAATTTTATAACAATCTTTGCAATACAGGTAAAATATTTATCATAAATTTGTTCAACTTCGATAACAAAGCAATTTACAAGGAAGAGCTGTCAGTTTGTTAATTCCCTGCTTTATGGATGATATACCTGAATGCTTCGTACTACTGTGGGAATATGTAGAAAAATCACAGGTTCTCTAAATGTTGACGGGCGACGCGCCATTTGATATGGTTCTTGTATCATCTTCAACAATGCATAATTTTAATTAATTAGAATATTTCCCCTGATAAACTTGAGATACGTCAAAAAGATAATGCTTCTGTGTTAACACCATGCAAAGTAGACAATTATATACTATATATTGAGGATTCAGAAATGACTTACCCCCTAACATCCAGTTTCCTAATTGACAGAAGGTAACCTATTTCTGGCAGCCTAAACAGAAATTCTTACGTGCATTGGGACAGTATATGAATAATATAGTATGTCAGTCTAATGTAAGGTTTTACAATAAAAATTAACAGATATGTTTACCAATAAAACCTTTTTCCTCTTGAACCAAGTTAGCTTACAACTTGAAAAATGACAAAATTACCCTTCGAAAGTGACACGTAAAATTCCATTCTACTTTTAGAATCTAATGTATAGGCTACTACATCCCTATCGTTACAGACATTATCGAATTAATTCGGTATTAATTAGGGTTACATTAAATGAACAAATTGTTCTAGAGAAGAGATGATTTATCAGGAATGGTGTTGGTAAATTCTGGTATGAAGGCAATAGTCATATAGGATCCATATTTTGTACAGTTCTCGATTTTGATTCATATTAAGACTTCAGAGGAGACTTTTTGCGGAAAGGCCAAGCATTATTGATGTGACACCAAGTCTATTACAGGAATACTTAAAATTATGTTTTATGCTTTAATAATTGGCTTTTAGCTGTTCTTAGAATTCCATCACTAAGACGTGTTAGGTGTAGTTAAAGATATAACTGTTGCTTTGGTGCTATTAACACATACTATGAATACGCTGCATATTATGAGGAAACAGGTGCTTGCAGCAATTTCTCTGACTCCAATAAACGTAGTTTTAAAGAAAACCAAAACAAACAAAAATCACGATCTAAACACAGCACTAAGCTGAAGATTCAACCGCGTTTATAATGTTTATAATCATTGGTCATATATTATCATGATAGTCATAGTCTGATCGTATCAAATAACATTATCCCGGATATTTGCGTTTATCTTGACAGACATCATTGATGCCTCTAGTTTAATTTCTTTCTCTCCTATAGCCTTATCTGTGGCAAACCTGACTGGTTCATGATAATAATAATGATAATGCTTATCAACTTTAGTGTCGTTCTATTCCTATACTATTTTCTATATGTCTGAAACGTATTGGTATATTTCAGTGTAGCAACTGTGAATGTATTATGGGTAAAATGTATGGGGTTATTGGCATAGGTCGTTTGTATGGACACAGAAGAGTGCTGACTTTAGCAAGGATAGCTGATATGATATTGAACGAGGTCCCACGCCTCCGATAAGCTAAGAATTCTTTCATGAAGTTTCTTACAGTTTTAGGATATAATATACTGATAAATCGTATCGAATCTTTCGTTTGCATACTTGTATTTAATCTGCAACGTTGTATTTGGTGTTATATCAGTTATAAGAAAACATAGATCGACATATACAAGCTTTTATGATGAAGTCATGTCTTATATCCTAACAAGACAGTAAATACACTATTGATTTTATGTCAATTAAGAATATTCACGTGACCTAGCACAAACCAATGGGAAGCTACAAAAGTATTCTAGAAACAATGATATCCCATCAGTCACTGAGAAACTAAGTCATAGGCACCATTTTAAGTCTTATTAAGATTATTATTACTAATTGTCAACACATACGAAAACATCTATTTATAAATCCTGTGTCATACTATACTCAAGTCACACAGGTCAGGTTGAACTAAAGAATATTCTGTACACATTACAGCCATGAATAAGAATTATAAAAATTAGATAAAATCATGTACCAGGAGTTACAAAAAAATATAGATATACAGAACACCTCACATAGATGCTAAAAATATTAATTATACTACCTCTCATTTAAAATGCGTTCGGATTGAATCCAATGTCCGAAAACACATCAACTAATGAAACTGAAGTCTCTATTTCAGTATAGTGTCATTACCTTTTGAAAATAAGAATGATGTTGCCATTTACAGACAAAGCATACGTATAAGGCATATTAATCATTCTTATTTGTCTTGGAAAGTGATTATCCAGTTGAATCCATAGTTTAGGCTTCATTTTCTTTTGATATTATAAGCCAAGTGTTCCGAAGGTGCAATAACTGTATTTCTCTTTCTTCGAAGGTGTTCAGCTCACGACAATTTGTGGTATTTGGACATTTCAATTTCCCTTTCTGTTACAGATTAGTTGATGAATTTAATTATACATCAAGGAAGAGTTTAACGTTTTTACTAACATGAACGGTAATTGTATTAAATGCTTCAATAATGTAGTTTGAAAAAGTGTCACAAATAAAATATTATATTGTCTCTAGTAAAATCAACGAATTCCCAAGAACACAACAGTTTTAGATTGAACAACTTTCTCTGTCACAGCATCTGATGTCGATACCTAACATACTGCTTGTATCATTTTCAAGTAACATTTGTGGAATGTGACGAATTTTGAAGACTTATTGAAACTTAAGGTTGAATAAATTGTGCTTTGAAGTTATCATAGTCAAGCCAGAAAGGTCTTGAGAAAGTTCACTGATATTTCTCTTATTTCATCTCTGAAACATAAAAGGGTCTACGTTTAAGCTTCAGTAGAATTGACCGAGTCAACGTAACGGTATAGTGACACAGAGTACATAGAATTACCGACCGTATCGGTTGGAAGAGGACTTCATGTCAAATTATTGATCTTCAAAGGAAAGCTAATTGCAGCATATTTTAGGCTGGTGAAATCTGATGAAAGACATGATTATTTGGAGAGAATTTTGGGAACACTTACTTCCGATTGGTCAGTAAAAATTAAGGCGTACACTTTGGGAGACTGAGGCTTTAAGGGTACCCAACTTGCTCAGAATTCTTTAGTTCAGACTCTTGCCTTGTGAGAAGACAAAAGGTCCGACTCCTTGGGAAACTTGAGAATAGTGTTTCCCTCGTAGAAAGGCCAGATAGCTGTCTTAAAAAGGAAGACAGGCTATAGTGCTAGGACGCACGGTTTGTGTGGAAAGAAACAGCATTAAGGTACGCAATTTTAGTTTCCATATAATATTCTATTTTCATTTGTTTGTTTTTTTGCAAATGTGTTGATATGCTTATGATTCACGCATGTATCGTGTATTCATTTCGTAGGACTCTGTTGATATGTTAGAGTGTTATGCAATTTAATTCTTTAATTTAACAGTTATTAGTTCATTGAGAGAATTGACGGATTGCATGTAATCAAATATTCAATGTGTAGAATTCCATAGGAATTTATGATGTAACCCAAAGAATGCTCAAATATGCAGTATTTCATATGGATTTATGAATTAACCCTAATATTCAATGTGTCATATTTTTTATGATTACATAAATTGATTTCCTGTGTAGGATGATATTGTTATCGTGAGTTAATGACAATTGTATATTTATATATGATTTCGCAATGCTTAAATGTTCTTGCAGGTTATTGGTTACTGTAGCTAGATTTAGTGAATTTTATACCGTAAGTAATTGAGCATTTATTTTATTGAACAGAATTGACTAGTCAGATGTAAATAAGACGTGTATATACGGCCGCATTTGTCTGTAGAGAGCACGTGGTAATTTCTGATCAATTGCCGTGCGGCGAGGGCAGTGAGCTTCGAGCTAAGGTCATTTGTACTAAATATAGCGGTGTACCTTACCGAAATACAGAAATCTGTAAGGACAGTTATTTGTTAAGATTACATTATGTCAGAATTTATGCAGTGTGAATCGTTAATCTGAACACACACACACACACACACACACACACACACACACACACACATAT
>JAECUM010017383.1:0-11327 GCA_016617855.1 Megalonaias nervosa | reverse complement strand
ATAGTGATCCACTTATCTTGCAATTAATTTTTTCAATGATTGTACATTTTCAACTATACAAATTAAGACTTAAGTATAAACTAACTGCCCGTCTGTCGGTTTTGTGTCTTTCTGTCTATTATATAAGTCCAACTGATCAATTTCATGATATATAAGAGAATGCCTCCATGACCCTTACTACAAAAGATTCCAATGAAGAGGCAACGTCTGTGATGCGCTTCAGATTTGCTGCGCAATAACGGGGTAATATTGTATCATTCATGTTGAAAATAATATTTAAGCAGTTTGAATGTCAATATAGCTGTTGTATAATATTATTTTGTGTATTAATGTAGTTGTCAATTTTTCTTTTTATTTAATTAGACACAGTAAAGATATTCAATCAATCTTCATGTAATAAAACATAGATGAAATTAGATTATCATAATTATCACAATTCCTCAACAATTTATGTTTAATAGATATATTCCTTATGATTATTTTTGTAACCAATAGCTGTGTACTTTGAAATCATCTTTCAAAACTTTGATAGCACGTAATATTAAAGGTAGCCGTGAAACATCTCTTGTTCTTGTCTCTGTCCATCCCTGTCTTTCAACATATAGATGGTAAAAATATCTCTCTTTCAGGTTTATAATTCTCATCCTCATACTTTTGTAGAAAAGAAGATGTCCATTTAATACCGTATGTGTCTGTGTGTGTACGAAATATCGCAAACACTTCTACATAAGAGGGAAACATTGGACTTGCATATGAAAATATATAACGCAAGATCGCAAAGCTTGGTCGATTCTATCTTGAATTTGGTGTTTTCTTGAATTTAGGTCGAAATTTGAAACGTTTAAGTATCTATTCAAAAGGTGGAGAAACATATCCTTACGATGCCACATTTCCTTGAAACACTACATCCCTCTATCCCTATGTCCATTCGTCCATTTATCTCTCCATCCCACCTTGTATCAATCGATCCGTCCATCCATATATATCCAAACTACGGAGTATCGACATAGCTTGTTATTTTCAGTATGAACACAATGGCTGTAAGCTATAATTTTCTAATTTCTATAGACATTGAAAACATTTTAATATAGATACATTACTTAAAATTAAACAGCTTATTTCATGCGATCCATACAACTGGATCTATGTAGCGTATGGTTTAGACAGTTAAAAGCAACATGGTGAAACTGACAAAAATTTGGGCCTTAAACATACATACATACATACATACATACATACATACATACATACATACATACATACATAAGTGTCATATGAACTGCATGGATCAATAACATACATACATACATACATACATACATACATACAGCAGCAGGCAGGGTGAACAGACCACTTGTCCGAATCATGTCCTAATTAAGACAAAAATTATGTCAATTAAGATAAAATTTGTCTCAACTATATAGTTTTGTCTCAGACATGTTGAACAGACCACTTGTTCGAATCATGCTCAACTATATAGTTTTGTCTCAGCTATATCTGACAGACATCATTCTCTTACATAATTGTGATAAAGCATGTGGTCATTCACCCTGCCTGCTGCTCTTCATCTGACACTCTGTTTTCCATTGATGCAGGGTGAACAGACCACTTTGTACAGACCGTTATTTTACAAAAATAAAGGTTCATACAGGGGCTGAAAAATAAGGTCAATAACGCTAAACCGAACCTCCTAACTTTTATTATTATCGTATAGTTTGAAAAACGAATAATAAATCGTTTGGTTTAGCTCATTTTTGTTATTTTATTTTTGACTTTTTTGTTTTTTCTGTTATAATGCGTTTAGTTTGCTCGGCGGGTCACTTAATTTGTGTCATTCACCCTCCCTGCTACTCTGCTGCTGTAATTAAATAGTCAGTATAAATATTATTAATATGGTTGTCATCGGAGAACCTCATTCAGCTAGATTAGCACGAGAGCGACTAGAAGCAATTAGAAAATATTTACCTGTTCGTGATGCTGTTCGACAACAATTACAAGAACGACAAGAATCTCATGTTGAATTTGAAGAGGATACAAAACAATTATTTAAACCTATTACAGAGACAACTAAACCTCTTCTTCCTGTTTTAGAGAAAACCGCTGAGGCAACTGGAAAAATAGCAGAAAGAACAAAACAGACAAAAAGACTTTTACGTGGACTTCCAGCTGATATAGCTGCTGCTCAACCACAACCACAACCACGACAACCAAAAACTAGAATTAAGATAATAGATAAATTTACACCTGAAGGTATTGCTGCTATCAGGGACAAAGACCAATTACTTGATATTGCCGCATTTGGATATTATGAAAGACAAAAATATGTAAAACCAGAACATGTTAAATCTATGAACTCTGCCAACTGGATTAAGGATGTATATCGAATATATACTGATATTCCAGAAATTAGATCTAATAAAGATATTAAAAATTTTAATGAATTTGATGAGGCTGTACATAACTATATGAAAGAAAAAATTAAACAATTGCCACAATCTCCAAAACGACAACAAGTATCACCACTACCACAACAAGTATCACCACTACCACAACAAGTATCACCACTACCACAACAAGTATCACCACCACCACAA
Source organism: Megalonaias nervosa (assembly GCA_016617855.1). NCBI lineage: Eukaryota > Metazoa > Mollusca > Bivalvia > Unionida > Unionidae > Megalonaias > Megalonaias nervosa. The sequence continues at coordinate 8,733 of JAECUM010017383.1, read as the reverse complement.
CAACAACAATTATCATCACCATCAATACGACAAATACTACAGCAAGCACGACAACAAACACAACAATCTCCAAAATCACAAACACCATTACCACAATCTCCAAAACAACAAAAACTAAGCAAAAAGGAAGAGGAGGAAGAAGAATATTGGCCGTCAGACACCTCTTCTGGCAACGTAAGTGGAAGTGGATTTACTACTCATGGAAATGGTCTCGTTACTTCGTGTCCTAATAACGTCCTTGCCGATGTTGAACGACTAGAAATCCTCATCGGAGGAAAACGAGCTGGTAATAATTCTCCAGAAATAATTAATGAAGTAGCCGATATTTGCAGACGGTTATTTACAGGCGGTATCATGGACGTTGATGTTTATCAGTCTCTTATTAATGAAATTGCCGATGACTACTATAGTGACTAAGTACGTAATTAAATACAATTACTATAATAAAATGATCGTACATAGTACTCAACGTGGACCAACCATGGTCAGGGTAATAAATTCACGATTACCAGTATACAAAACAACCTACGGAGATGGACTAGGTGATGTTGTTCAGGGTCTATTTAGAAGGATAGCCCCAAAAGCAATACCGATCGCAAAGCAACTGGGAATGAAAGCTATTGATGTTGTTCGTGAAAAAGGTATTGGTGCTATGGGTAATCTCGCTGGTAAAGCATTTTCAGCGATTAAAGATAGGCTAGCACGATTAATAAGACGAAAACCTCAACCAGTAAAATTACCTAGTACTGAAGTAATGCCTGCAAATGTCAGTAAAATAATAAATCAAGTTGCTAATCAAAAACTAGCAGAGTTGGCTGATGTACCAATGTCAGAAAAAGAAAAAAATATAACCGCTAGTCTGATAGCAGGAAGTGGTTTTCGTTTTAGACGATAATAATTATAATAAAGATGTTCAAGCGCATATCTGATCCAGCATTTGACATGGACGTACCAGTACTTAAAGATGAGTCTGTGCGTGATTATCAATATTATTCTTATGATGCTCGAATTCCAGATCAGCGTGGACGAATTGAACTGTAAGTTCAGGATACAAGTAGGTATTTCTTACCCGCTGAGGCTTTTATTGAAGTAGAAGGTGAAATTTTAAATATCGCTAATCCTGCAGCACCAGTAGCATATGGAGACGATATTAATGTCGGTTTTGTTAATAATGGTATTATGGCGTTATTTGATAGCGCTACGTACATGATTGATGGTAAAAATATTGAATCAATTCAGAAGGACGTTGATGTTGCTACAACAATATTAGGTCTAGCACGATATAGCGACGATTATTCAAGATCAACTGGTCCATCAATGATGTTTGCAAAGGATACAACTGATTCTCCAGAGTATCGACAATATGAAATAGGACGACCAAGAAATTTTGCTAGAAACGCCGATGCGGATGTACAAAGTATGATTATTAATGTAGATCCAGATTTTAACTTAGGATTTAGATCACGTCGAGCAATGTTGCGTGGTGGAAGAAGAGCATTTTCATGTGCGATTCCACTATCACATATATTTGGATTTTGTAGAAATGTCAGAAAAGTCATTTTCGGAGCTAAGCATACAGTTGTACTTGTACGAAAAGCAACCGACAACGATGCATTATGGCGACCCGCTGGTGATGCTGGTAGAGTAATTCTGACAAAACTTTCATTATGGATGCCGGTGATGACTCCAACAGTATCTGAAGAAGATCGGTTACTTGCTTTTATGAGTCAAGGTGGTAAATCATTATTATCGTGGTTAACAATGACCACAGATGCTATCCAGAGTAATATTAATGGTTTATTTACATGGCAAATAGCTTCTCAGCAAGGTGTTTCTGCGCCACGACATATATTTATTGCGCTTCAAGATGCTGCACGGGTGGATAATCAACTACGTAGTATTATGATAAATGACAATCTTGATGTTTCTGAAGTTTCTTTAAGAATAAATGGACATCAAGAACCATCCGAGGATATATTACTGAATTTTGAACAAAATCATGTAGCACGTGCATATCATCGTCTAATGACGTTCATGGGTCGTGATCAAAATATTGATACTGGTTTACAAATATCACAATTGGATTTTACAACCTTATATCCGATTTATTACTTTTCGCTCGAACATTTAGATTTAACCAGACAGTCAGTAGTCGATATACATTTTCGAGCTCGTGTGACAATAGGAGCTATTGCCAATTACTGAGCAATTGCTGTTATACTCAGCGATAAATCGATGTTACTTGAAGGTGTTGGTGGACGAATGAGAGTAGTTGATGCTCCAGTAGAAAACATGTAATTAGATCGTTTATGAATATTATAATGTCGTATAATCACGTTAATGTTAGTCTGACTCCTGGTCAGATTAAAAGGATACAATCAGCATCAAAAAATAACTGTGGATTAAAAATATTGCTAAAGAAAGATCAGATGAGCGGTTCAAATAAATTATCTCTAACAGAACGTCAGCTCGGGCATTTCGATGAAGCCAAAAAATCAAATAAAGGTATAAAACTTAATCTTTCTGCGGATGCCATTAAAGATATCATTAAGACGGGTGGTATATTTTCACTTCTTGCTGCTATACCAGCATTAATAGCCGCTGCAGCCCCAGCTGTTGCAAAAGCAGCTGCATTAGGCGCTGTTGGAACTGCTGCTGGAATGGCATTAAAGAAAGCAACAGGAAAGGGAATCAAAAAAAAGGGAAGGGGTCTAAGATTACCAGGGACTCCACATTCATGGTACGGAAAAGGCCTAAGATTACCAGGGACAGTTTACTAATATCTCCTATGTCCAATTTTGATTTACTAGATGCTGCTAAAAAATTAAAAATAAAAAATTTTAGAGGAGTTTTTATGCGCGATCAATTACCGAAACAACCAAACAATATTGAAACCGGTATTATTAATCTCGATGAAAACTCTGGTCCAGGCACGCATTGGGTCGGATATGCAATTGATCCACGTGGAATTATTTATTTTGATTCATATGGACTAGCTCCACCAAAAGAATTCTTAAAGTATATTAGCGGCTATCAAAGTACTCCAATATGGTATTCAACGTTACCAACACAAACATTAACTGATCCACCAATATGTGGTCGAGAAGTACTTAACGTACTTGATGCTGTATCAAAATCAACAAAACCACCTCACAAAGTTGTACATGAATATACTACGACGTCACATTTAAACAGACATTAGTAAATATAATGGCAGATATTTATGGAAGATCTTCTCGTGGTAAAGGTCATCAGCAAGCTGATTTATCTAAATATGCAACTCTCGATCAGCTCAGAAATGAGATTGATGATTTATTAAACATAACCAGTGTGGATCAAAATGAAGTAGTCGTTTTTCAGGATAAAGAAGGACGATTAAAAACTAGTAATATACAACTGCCAGATGTACTTATACGAGTTCCTAATGCGGTTGTTAATAATATAGTTACTTTTACTGATCAGGGTAAAATACAAGATTCCGGTACGTCAGTCAACGATTATATTAAGAAAGCTGGTGATTCATTTACGGGTTCAATTATCATGAACCGAAATAAAATTACAGGTCTTGGAAATCCAACCGAAGTTGCGGACGCTGCAACAAAGAAATATGTCGACGATCAAGAATCTAAATACGTATTGGTCAGCGGCGGTATAATGCGTGCATTTCTTAATATGAATAATAATGGTATTAATAATCTTAGAACACCAGAATATGATTTTGATGCTGCGACGAAGAAATACGTCGATGATAAGGAAATTCCTATTTCAACTTCGTTAAAAACAATCGGTGACGAAATTACTACACTTAGTGCTACTTTTTCTAAACATTTAGAAACGTTCTTAAATTTTCGTAGAAATGTAAACAAACCCATTAAAGATTTTTTTGGTGATCCACCAACCGTTGACATAAAACTCTCCGACGTTAACATGAAACTCAATGATATTGTCAGTGGAATACCTAATATTGTTCAAAAAACTAATCTGATTAAAATTCCACACGGACAAATTAAAAATATCGTGTACACAGTAGCATCAGGATCATCAACATGGACACCACAAAATAACACATTCGAACAGATCGTAGAAGTAACTGGGTTATACAGGTTATCTATATACGGTTCGGAAATTACTGCGGCAACTTCATTATCACCAAATGTATATCATAATCCTCTATTGGTGATGCTAACCAAGAATATGAAAGAAACCTTTACGCTGATATCAACGGAAATGCCTCCGAGACGTTACTGGTGGTGCCTAGAATTCGTAACTGAAACTTAATTAAATGACGTTGTTAGTATAATGGATCAAACTCAGTCTCGCATCGACGTTCAACGTTACAGATGCAATCAGGTATGTGAGCGTCTCACTAAACTAAATAATTTTATCGACTATTATAACACGAAAATAAAAAAATACAAAAGACGTATAGTTGTTATTGATGTAGTTGTTTACTCGGTTTCTGCTGTTATTGCTGGAATAGGATTATTATTATCAATGTTGACGATGACAGCACCTACTGTTATAACCATTATTGTTTCAGCATCAACAACTATTGCTGGAGTTCTCGGTATTATAGCCAAAAAGATAGATACCTGTACAAATGCTAAATTGCACGATTATATGATTAAATTACATACAGTGGCAGAGGCATGTTCTAAACTATCTTTGTACATTTCTTCGTGTGTTAGTGATGGTGAAATATCCGATACTGAATTCGCGATGATGATGAAAACCTATGATGACGCTTTTAAGGTGATCGCTAATGATTTTAATGAATTAAATAATAATGATAATAATAATGACAGACAGGGAGTTACTTCAGCAGATCGTCACTAATACAACTCCGTCAAAAACTACTATGATATCGTTAAGTTCGACCAATCCTGAGTTTAGTGTCAATTTTCCAACATCAATTCCTGCAAAAGAAATAGCATTAGCGCAGTTGCGAGTTTATTATAGCTGGCCCAATATTAGATCAAAACCATTTGGTGGACTACAGCCAAATAATTCATTAGTATTCGCTAATAAGAATAAGCCTGATGGAACTCCTGATTGGCAAGTAGTTGCTATTCCAACGGGCAGTTATCAAATAGAACAGATTAATGATGAGTTCCAACGCAGAATTAAATCTATTACAGGAAAAGAATCAAAAATAGCAATTACTGTCTACGAACCGACATTATCAGCGGTTATTGAAATAAATTCCCATGATTATGCCGTGGATATTTATCAGAGTTCGATTAGATCAGTATTAGGTTGGCCTGAAGATCCACCGGTTTATCAAGGACCACCAGAACCACAACGATCTGATTTCGTCGTAGATGTTGAAAAATTTATAAAACCTCCAGAATATCGAACAGAAAAAAATGCTTACCCATGGCGACGATATTTTGGTGATGGAGCTATACATTATATAGATAAAACAGAAACCCATTTTACAAAAATAGTTGATGGTAAAAAAGGTAAAATAATAGTACTTGATGTTGATGAAATAAATTCATATGCTAGTACAATTAAGTCTGAACACGGACGTGTACTTAATTATCTAAGAAAGTTATTTTCCAGCATTAGCACTTCCTACAACGATGACTTAAAAAATCAAATAATTGAAACAATACAACATTTGAATCAAGTTGCTTCAGACCTAGATTTCATGAATGATATTATTGTTAACAGAGAAACAAGATTAGTGAACATAGCAGCAGCAGATAAACGCTATAGAATGTCATATATAGTTAATGAAGACGATCCACTTCAGAGTGTTAGACTAAATATTCTGTTCACAACAGTATTTCTAAAACATTTCGGAATTACGCGAGAAAAATTATCAACATTTATAATTCCTGGATTTAACTCTGAGGAGCTAAAGAAGTCAGTTAATGATCTTATTGATGAACACTTTAAAAGAATATGTGATTCATGGAAAAAATTAATACCTACACCAACTATTCTTAAATATAATAATGATCCACATGGTGGAGGTCGCCATATCTCACCTGGTATTGTTAATATAACATCTACAATCGCGGTCAATCTAGTATGTGACGTAATTGATGACAGTTATCAAGTAGATCTTTCAAAGTCTAACCAGGCCCAACAGGGGTATATACTATATACATTTAGTCCTAAAGATCCGCCCGGGTGGTTAATTGTATCTGAGCCAATTAATCCAGTTTATCTACGTGTACATAATCCATTATTGTCAAGAATAAATTTCAAACTTACTGACCAGGCAGGAAACATTTTGGATTTAAGACAAGAGTCTCTTAATATTAATTTGTATATACGCTCGTAGAACGTCTGAGTAAATAATCAGGGGCAAAAAAATAATCTGACGAGTAAATACATGAATAATAATCAATTTCTATGATTAAAGCAATTGTATATATAATAAAGCGAGATAACTCGGCTATCTCTCTCTGCGGAGTAAATTGAACAATTATTTCCCTTACTACTACGTTCGATTTACAGACAACAAATACTTCTTTTTTTCGTTAATTATTTAGTGACATTTCTTTTTCTGTAGGTGATTAGCTGTTAGTAAAGCATCAATTTGTAACAGAGAGGGATATTGATGCATCTTTTAACTCTGATCACCTTAAATTCACGTCGGTTTATACGAGTGCGTAAAGTTATTTTTAGCTATAACACATGTATTTGACCTTAACGAACGATAACTCTTACAGAAAATGTAATGTGCGATTATTTTATACAGTATATTTTATAAATCATGTTTGTAAATTAAGTAAATATACGCTACAGTTGTACAATAATTGTGATTTTATTCAGTATATACGTAATTTGTCTGCTTATTCAGTGTTGGGTTAACTACATAATAATTTTAAAACGTCTATATGTATGAATCGGAAAATGGCTCAGTGGTATAGTGTTGGACTATGATACTGACGACCGTGGTTCGATTTCTGTGGCTGACGAGTGTCGACAGTATTCGGAACGATGCTATTTTATAAGGTTGGGGAGCTCAGCCCCAACGAATTCAATACCCCTCATCACGTTAAACAACGTGGTGAGTGCGTTTTGCATTTACCCCGGGGTTTGATTTGGTGGGGGGTTTATTGAATTCGCAATACAGAGCTCCCTAAAATAATCAGTAGCATGCCTGAGCTATCTACCTCATTTGAAAGACCCCCACAAGGAAACAGTCAGAAAGAATGCTAGCCAAATAGAAACAGAACATGGAGTGCCAATAACGGTCATAAGAAAGACATCATCATGCAAAAAAAGGACTCCATGAAAGACGGGTAACCGCTTAGGATGCTACTGATTATTTTTGATATTTTTAGGTCAAACATCAAGGTCAAAAGTCAAAAGTTAAAAACTTGAATGTCAATTATTTTTTATTTTAAAGAAATAATTATTATATAATGAACCAAGAAAACATTAATGATATTATTTCTGCTATAAAAAAATTAAAACATAACGGAATAAATCTATCTGATAATCTCGATCCTGAAAAAATATTATGTGATTATGAAATATTAAAACAAAGAAAAATTGACAATAAGTACACATTACCATCCAATTATAAATTCGTAAAATTAATCTATCAGTCTATGTTAGAATCATTGGCAATGGTAAATGACAAACAGGTAAAGCTATTTGCGCCTCTTGCACGTTCGATCGAAAATATCAGATCCGAACTGTCTCGTGAATACGAGAAAAAGAAAATTGTGGATAATCGTGTAATGCAATTAAGAAAGATTATGTTATTTGATTCTGTCAAAAATGAGAGTGACACTGAGAGCAGCGACGGTGAAGGTACTCATGGCAAAATATAGAGTCGAACTATATACAATTTATTATTAGGAAGACAGAGTTAGATATATTCAAATATTATCTTCTGGTCGTATTTTATTGAATATGCAGATTTGTATATTTTATCTGCAACACATTGCACCGATTGTGGATGTATGCTAAAATGTTTTGCAGCCGCATTAATTGATGGGAAAGTTATTTCTTGGTCTGTTTCTGTATTTATGGATTTAATAGCTCTCTTTCCGAATACTTTACACCTTCCTGTATTTCCACGTGCAGAATTCTGACTTTGTGTAATAGCCTGCAGGTTAGATAACCGATTATTTTTGGGATTTCCATCAATGTGATCAACTACAAATCCATCTTTGATCAATCCAAAATGACATTCGTAGATAAATCTACTTGATAAATAATTTTTATTTCCAATGGTATTAAATCTAAAATAACCAAATTTATTAAGACTACCGACTGAGTTTTTTGATTTACAGTGTCTGATTACACCATCTCGGGATGCTTCATAATTTGTATATATTGGATGTGCTACAAATTCGTTTTGCTCCATTTATATATAATATTATTTGTTTAAATCATTGTTTTGAAATCTGGCCAGATAATCTTCTACGGTTTTTATAGGAGATTTACCTGACAATGTCAAAGCATTATTTTTTTTGTCATAATATCGTTTTAGTTCTCTGTATTTTAGACACAATTGAGTTTTTCCTCTGACTCCAACACCACATTGCACACACGGTATTGGTCCTGTACTTTCATTTGTGATATTTTGCATATGGTAGTAGCAGTATTTGTTCACGCACGATTTATTACAAAGAGAAGTATATCCAATTCTGAGCCAAGCACATTTGTTTCTTGTTTCAATCATTATATATATATACTAAAATTTTAATTTAAATATTTGTCTTAATTATATGGAGGAATTATCCGTTATTGAACCTTCCC
>JAECUM010017382.1:0-11240 GCA_016617855.1 Megalonaias nervosa | reverse complement strand
CAAAATCGCAAAAGAGACAAGAATATCACCCGACTGCTTAAAGGCACCTGCCATTTATGCATGATATATTATAAGGTGCAAAATAACCAAGATTGTATTGTATCGGGGTTAACTGTACAATGGTATCTCACAAATAAAAATCATTATTTGAAAATACATTCACAGTGAGCGCAAATGATAATCTTTTTGCTAGCATGACTAACAAAAGTATTATTAAAGCAAGTTATTGCTGTGTATACTATTTACTATGCAGTCATCAATGCCAGTTTGTATCAGTTATGCTTACATATGGAAAACAAATATAAGCCCGGGTGATAAACACAACTGGCAGTGAGCAATAAACTCATTGGTTAAACTTACCGACAGGATATCAAATACAGAGGTTATATGATTACAAAACAAGTCTACCCCGGAAACTGACTTTGATCCTTTTAAGTGTGCCGATTTTTTTTTTTATGAAGTCGGCTTACATAAGGAAGCCAACTTTGGTTCCTTTGGATTTTTTTAAGTGTGCTGATTTCTTTCATGTTTTTTTTGCAAAGTCAGCAGACATAGGGAAGCCAGCATTGATTCCTTTTTACCTGTATTAACGGGAATTTTGAAAATAAATTGAAACAAAGGAACAGTTTTGAAAGTGACACAATCTAGTGTGTTGTGTACGCACATTGATATAAGGCTGAACAGTAAATTAGTTTTCAATAGTTCCCTATCCATAGTTTATAGTGTTTTATTTTTCGACAACAAGAAGCATGTACTTTGTCTTGTGGGGATAAATGTAAGTCATTTCTGGTTGTCGTCCTCAGTAGGTGGGAAATCGTAGCTAAGGGGAAGTAATAGCATTGTATACTTCTATTTTGAGTAATTAAATTATTATTTCTTCTTTACACTTGATAATTTTTTAATTCCTTTTGTGCGAGTATAACTACTTTTAATGATGTAATGCAAATCTGATGTAAAAAGAAAACTGTTGGAATATGGCCAGTGACCTTTAATTTTATGGTTTGGGTGATTTGCCTTCAATGGAGTGCACCACATGTTCTCACAGAAAAGGCTAACATTGTTCTGACTGTGATATCTCCTTTCACTGCCATGCTGTTTCAAGTGAACAAAAGTTGTTCCATGTATAGTTCTGAAGAGGTGGCAAATTACTTAAGACTTTTTGTAATTGTGACTATCCATTGACTCACTGTACTATCAAATGGCCTAATTACAAAACTTGACCCTATTATTTTTATTTTAAAAAAAATTACGACTGGCTTTCTGGCTTAATTTATTTCCAGCATTGATGAAGCAACATGTGGAGATTTTATTTAGTATTTATTTCCCAATACTGTTCCCTACAGATCATGATACACAGACAGTATATCAGCCTGAAGGCAAAGATAGCAACATACAGTTAGAGATCCTAAGAGCATACATCATGAATTTTGTTTGTTATGAATCTTGTTTGTAAAATACAGTTATTTTTGTTTTGAGTTCATGTTAGTGAATAATAAATGTTTATTTAGAAACTAAACTGCTTTGGTTTGACTTTACCAGGATCAGTGAAATTTAGTCAGGATCAGTAACAATTTACAATGGGTTTTTGAAAAATAATCCTATTTTCAAATCCTGTAAGTCTGATTTACCTCATTCAATTTAGGTTTCAGTAAGAAATTGGTTCCATTATTATTTATAATTGTTCAATTCATACAGCTGCAAAAGTATATATTTTGGTAATTTCAGGGTCCATGCTAGTGTTGAGTTGGGTGCAGTAGTTGCATTCAGGTCTTTCATTTCTCCTGTACATGCCCGTAAAGTGAAGGTCACATAACCTTGCCTTCCTTTCACACTCACAAAGCATTAATAATAAGTAAAATGTCAACTTTTGTGTACATTTTATAAGCTTAGTAGTAAAATTTGAAGATTAATGCTGAAAATTACGCTGTTACTTATAGAATTAACACCTAAAATGCACACATGGTCCTTGCAAGAATGAGTGAAAAATTAATTCTTTTGGCCCAGTTGGAAACAAATTATGAGTCAGTGGACTTATCTAGGTCCATTACTAATTAAATTAAAAATTTACATCTGACATTTAATCTTATAAACATGTGTAGATAGAACTTCTATAATAATAATAAGCTGTAAATTTTCGACTATACCTAATTTTTGTGTTTGCCTTCAGTGAAGAAAAGGAAGAAATGTTTTTAATTTGTTTAAAGCTTAATAGTACTTGGTCATTAATTTAATAATCTAACATGCAAATATTCAAAACCTGAAGTTCAGAATGACTATTTTATATTGTAAAATATGAACTTTGTTCCCTTACTGTCCTTTATTCATGCCAACTTTGCCCTTTTCAGGCTGGAGAGAGAAGTTATTTCACCCAAATATCAGAGTCCAACATAGACTGTGAATATAATGTGCAAAATTTTGTGTTTAAAATAGTTCATTTGGTGGTGATTCTGGTATGTCATCTTCAGTTATATTACCCAATCATAATACTACTACATACTACCTCACAAATCCATCCCTCGCTGGATAAAACATTTTAGCTGAAAAACTAAAATCAGCCCACCTAGGTGGCAGTTAGCATCCACTTCATAGTTGTATAAATGATGCTTTACTAATTTTTACCTATATAGAAAGAACATCATTGGGCCTATCCTACAGGTAACATGGTCTCCTAATGGATACTGTAACATCTACTTCGTAAGTATCAATAATGATGCTTTAGTGCCTTTTTTGTGTGCAGGTTTTGTGTGTACTGAAGAAAACTTATATTACTCTATAGCTTCTACCATGTATATGTTACTTAGAGTTTTCTTCACACAGTTTGCTCATAGCATCCAACTCATAGATGTAGTTACTATAAGCAATGCCTCTGTGCTTTTACCTGTATAGGCAGTAAAATCAGGCCTTCTAGAGGTTACGGTTACTTGTTACCGGAATTAATTATTTATTATTGATTGAGTCCACTTGGTAAACATTAATAGTGATGCTCTAAATCTCCACCTGTACAGGCCCTGTGCACCCTTTTACATGTATTTTTCACAGTGTAACTCTACACAAACACTGTTACAGATTTAGACCTTGGGTGAGACCAGTCTAAGAACCACATACCATGCAGTTTCCTCTGGTTGTCATTCCTTTAATACATGTCAGGCTTGTATATTATGGACAGAAGTCAATGAGCGGCAGTTCTTTGGGTATTAAGGGGGAGGTGCAGAAGTATATCATGAGGGACAAAACATCCGCTTGCATGTAAGGGTTCAAAAACCATACCATTACTGGGGAGTGAGATGGAGAGCAACAACAGCCTCAGTTACAGTCTCACATATCAGAATTATGGACATACAGGCATGGGCGCCTGCAGGTTTTTTTTGCAGGGGGTCAGGACTTTGTGCAGGTTGGGTCAGGATTTTCAGAGGGGGTCAGTCAGTCACGGCCAGGAGAGTTAGTATTAGAAGCAGTCTGAAACTAAAGCTAATATTTATTAAGCGTTTTGAACAGAATCTTGTGACATATTTTCAGCTTCATTTGCATGATTTAACTTGTCGGAATTTATATATATATATATATATATATATATATTTGCAGTATGATTTCCAGGGGGGTCACGTGACCCCTCTTGACCCATGCTGCAGGCGCCCATGCATATAGGCTATGACCACAGTCGTACAGTATCAGCTGCCAGAAAAACAAATTTGTTTAGTTCCATGCCTTTCATAGTGCTGCTGGGCACTTTCCATGTATAATGCCCAGCTTAGTACATCTGTACCAAAGAACCCAGTTATACAGCAGAAGCAGACTAAACCACATAGTGCTGATAGGCACTTTCAGTGGACAATGCTAGTCTATATAGGCACTCTCATGGATCAGTCTAACCCATGTAGTGCTGCCAGGCACTACCAGTGAATTATTTCTAGTCTATATAGGCATGCTCATGGATCAATCTTAACCACATAGTACCTTATTGTGTATGATGTCCATCTTAGTGTCTCAGTTTTCAAGAGTTATCTCTTTACTCACTGTCAGATCTTGACAAACAAAAGGAGTCTGTACTAAGTTACACCTTAGAAGTAACAGGATTTAACTCATAATGTGCTGCAAGTGTGGTGAACTGCTGTCCTCGACATTCTTCACCAGCTACTTCGCAGGTAGCACAGGTGTTACATCAACTTCACTTCCTTAATCTAGAACTGATGAAAACTGGCCCTGACAAGTTTTCTCACCATTATTAGATCTTTCTGTGATGAGTGAAACTCTGCCTTGGAGGCTTGGACAGAAGTTTTCTGCCAACTCCCATAAGAGTTCTGCCCTCCTCATTCCTGTACATCACCTATAGTTCTGAGATCAGGTGATCATTGTTTACAGAAGAATCTACCTTCAGTTGCTTCCACAATCTGACAAAGTTATTGAAATTTTGCATCTGCTTACATTGTCAATTACAAGTGCCAAGCATTTACAAGACTGTTTTTTTCTCACAGATGCCTTCCCTCAGTTTTCCATTTGGAGACCCATGAGTTAATTCAAAACATTGTGACCATGGAATCAATGTTGCATCTAATATCTATGGTGATCTTTCAGTAGGCAGAACACCGCTTACCTTCTCTCACCCCTAACCTCACTGGACATATGTTGGGGGATGTTTATAGAATGGCCCACTTCATAACATAGAGATATTCCCTCCTCTGCTTTAAGCAATCATGATGGCAGGTGTTACATCGCAACCCAGACTTACTGAACCTGCACGTCTGGATCTTATTAAAATACACCCATAAGAACAAACAGTTCTTGCTTCAAGTGGTGGAGAATCCCTTAAGTAGATGGCCATCCACATTAAAGGTGTACAAAGGCAGTGGAATATACTCTCATTGGAGCACACAAGAGCACCTTATACAAATATAGGCATCCATACCTCTTCCTATGGCTCTTCAGTGAAAAATTAGCACCACTCATGATTAAACCTACTATTCCATGATCGCTGGCACACTGTATGGTCATGGAAGAGAGGATATCAGACAAACCAAAGACCCATCAGATCTTCTGTACATTTTGGATTTAACCTGTCCAATGACACTGGATACTTGCCCAAATGGAATTTATCATGGTATTAACCTGGCTGAGCAAGGCACCATTTGAATTGTTCACAAGAGCTTAATTTATTCACCTTGAATATAATTCCAGCCTCCTCACGGTATTGGTGATCGAAAGGCAGAATCAGCGGTTACATTTCATACTATTGGATCCATCTACTTGCAGTTCTGACAAGATGGATCAGTATCACTCGTGAAGCCACCTGCTTTCATTGCCAAGAACAGTCATGCATCATCATGCCTTCAATAGAGGGGACAGACAGTATATCAGCATGGATGCTTCCATCCTTAATAAAATGGTTTTTTTGTTTCACATATTGGAAAAACCCCACACCAATGAATTTGCTTGGCATACTGGCTCTCAAAGTTAGGTAAGTCACCACTAACATTACCTATGAGCGAAACTGTTCTCTGATATTATCCATGCTGTGGGATGGAGGTCCAAGTACATTTCTCTAGTTGTTATCAGAGATCTTTCTTCCTAAAAGGCTGAGTTCAGTCCAGTGGAATCTTTACCCATGGTTCAAAAGGTTACCATTCTGGGTTGTTTGACAGCTTGATGACTTCTGCTGGATTTTCAGGAGGGAAATGTTTTCCTTTCAAAGTTGTTCCTGATATTTAGAGTCTATTTTCCAGTTGGGTTATCAAGAAACTGTCTCAAATACCTTAGGGGACCGGAGATGGTATCTCTGGAGTAAGGGGATGTATTTCCCAACACCGTTTACTTATTCTCCTAAGGTGTTATGATTGGGGAACATATTTGAAGAAGACACCAATTTTTCCTGGCCAGTAAAACATGTTTGTTCGATAACACCGTGTAACAAATTTTTGTTTCTGGGTGGTAAGTGTTATTTCCTAATTGCTTAAGCCTCAAAAGTATAGAAAATGGCTATTATTGCCCACAAGCTTTGCTTTTGTGACCTGGGACAGTGATATTTTGAAATTTACCTATTTTCCAGAATATTCCAGTTAGATTCAGCGCTGAGTAAACTTGGAGTAACTTCTAGAACTTTCCAGTAATAAAAATAGTATTGTAAATACAGAGGCCTTAAGCCCATCAGCTCAGTTTAGTTCCAGCTGCCTGTTGGATACATATCTGCATTTTTCTGAGATGGCAGCAAGAGGCTGCAAGCATCTGGCAGACACATTTTGCTATGTCTGCGGCCAATTTATCAAGACAAGAGTGGAAATGTTTTAAAATTTTTAAAATTGTAAAAGTTTTTAATTTAAAATGTTTTACAATTTTCAGTGTTATTGGAAAAATATATCATATATGAAAAATGTTGCGAGAATCTCTTACACATTTGTGGCGCTCTACATTTTCGTATTTTGCATAGGGTTAGAATTTTAAAGAAAAAGAATTCCCCCAGGTTTCCTCACTAGTTATACTGGCTGTTTAAAAAAGACCTTGTATATCTTAGGTATTGTTCAAAGAACCTTTAATTCCCTTTATTTTGGTGTATGATTGATGGGTGTAATATGGGTTATAGAGTATACAGCTTGGCCTTACTCCAGATGTGCACCTTTCAAAAAAGTGCTAGCTCCACTTGGTCATTTTCACTTCCTGAACTTCAGAGGTAAATTGTCAAAAAAAAGAGCTGATAACTTTTTCTACATTTTGTATATTTGATAATTCATTCATTGCACTTTCAAAAGCTGGTATTGTCTAGTCTGGCAAAATTCATTTTCCCTATTTTAATAGCTGCTAAGGATAGTGTACTTTAGACAAATTCAGGCTGATTTTTGGAGCACAAGGGAGCAGTCATTTTAGTTAGCAGTGTGCTAAGATCATTTACAGTTTCCAAAAGTACAATATTCTAAGAAATGTCAGCCACATTACATCAAGAGTAGCATCGAGGTATGCCAACATTCTCTCCACTGTGCATGTTTTAAGTGCAAACAACTTCACCTTACATACGTCACTCTCTCAAAAGTACATAATAACTGGTGAGCACCCCCATTAGTGTAATAAATGTATTTTTGTAGGATGGTACAGAGGGGTGAAGAGAGCCATGAAGTTCTCTATCCCAAGAATTTGGCGGGAACCCACTGACCACTCAAGCAACTGCTACTTCTGCATGGTGGAACCTTCAAAATGTCGGACTGGCAAGAATGCACCTGCTATCACGTATCTGGACCTTCCTTCATCCATTGCCTCGGTGCCACACTACCCTGAGCTCCCTGTACCCACCCCGGAGAGAGAGAGCAGCAAGTCAGAGAGCGAGGAAGATATTGTAGATCCAGATGACAATTTCAGAGGTGGAGCTGAGGAGAGAAACCCATACTACCCCAGTCAAAAAGACCTCAATGACTTGATCAGAGATCTTGGTCTCACCAAGTCCAATGTCGAACATTTGACGTCTAGGCTCAAGCAGTGGAACTTGTTGGATGAAAGTGTGCAAGTTGCAGATCAGAGGAAGTGTCACCAAGCTTTTTCCAGCTTCTTCACCTGTCGTGATGGGCACTGCTTCTGCTACAATGTGACCGGTCTGTTCGAGGCAATCGGAATCACTTGTAACTAGAATGAGTGGCACCTCTTCATTGACAGCACATCCAGGAGCCTCAAAGCCATGCTGCTCCATAATGGGAACAAGTACCTGTCTCTTCCCCTGGCTCACTTGGTGCACCTCAAAGAGGATTACAACAGCATTAAGACCTTGCTGGATGCCTTGAAGTATGATGAGTACAGCTGGGAGGTCATCAGAGACTTCAGAATGGTGGCATTCCTGATGGGTCTCCAAGGTGGTTTTACAAAGTTTCACTGCTATCTTTGCCTTTGGGACAGCAGGGACACCAAGGCGCATTACCACAGGTGGGACTGGCCACAGCAGTCCAAGTTCTTAGTGGGTAGGAACAATGTCAAGTGGGAGCCACTGGTGGACCCCTGGAAGGTGTTGATGCCACTACTACACATCAAATTGGGCCTTATGAAACGATTTGTCAGAGCTCTAGATAAGGAGTCAGCAGCCATCAAGTACCTTCAAGACTTCTTCCCTAAGCTATCAGAGGCAAAGGTCAAAGCTGGTGTCTTTGTCAGGCTACAGATAAAGAAGATCCTGGAATGAATTCCCTAAGAAGCTCACTAGTAAGGAGAAAGCAGCTTTGGAATAGCTTTTGTCGCAGTTGTTCGGGGCTTCCTGGGCAGTCACAAGGTTGAAAACTATGTGGAGCTGGTTGAGACTCTGGTGAAGAACTGCAGCACAGTGGGCTGCAGGATATCCCTCAAAGTCCATATCCTTGATGTTCATCTTGAAAAATTCAAAGAGAGCATGGGAGTGTACTCGGAGGAGCAAGACGAGCACTTCCACCAGGATATACTGGATTTTGAATGCCGCTACCAAGGACAGTATAATGAGAACATGATGGGAGACTACATTTGGGGGCTGATTTATGAAAGCGATTTACAGCATAATTGTAAATCTCGAATAACTACTCACTTCAAAATCTTTTGTGGTCATTTTTATATTACTTTAGTATAAATACATGTTAATTTTGATTCATATGTTGTTTTTTTCTGACATTATGTAAACGAAAAGACATAGATTCACCCGTTTTCTCATTGGAAATAGGTAAATTTCAAAATATCACTGTCCTGGTCACAAAAGCAAAGTTTGTGGGGAATAATAACCATTTTCTATACTTTTTAGGCATAAATAATTACGAAATAACACTTACTACACAGGAACAAAAATTGTGTTACATAGCGTAATAGATACCTAATCATAATACAGATTCATCATTCTAGCCTCCCTGCAGTATCATCCATATATAGATCGTGCCTTCTGCTCCAGTAGTTACTAACAATTTCATTGGATTTGGTGTTAATCATGGTATCAAGGGGAGATCATTCTATCTGACACCTAAGTGGGGAGATAATTGTTAACATTTTAGCTAAATGTTTTAGCCAGGCAGGATTGGATTTTTAAAGTAATAGTAGTTCTTCTAAGCTATTATGATTGGGTAAGTATTATAAAAAAAAAACATATTTCATTGGAAACAGTTGGTTTCTCAAAAAGTCTCACAATATTTCCTGAACAATAATGTCATGTTCAAATTGTCAGGTGGGGTATTCCAGGTGGTTGTGTAGTCTATGGCAGTCACCTTTACAGATCACTGACATCTCACCTCTGTCCATGTGGGTTAGTCTCAGGCTCAGCGAGAGTGGTATGTGAGAAAGCTTAATGCCAGTAGATTCCTGTTGGTCAGTGGTCATTCACATTGTTTTCTTGGGTTCTTCCTCCACCTGATATACTGGCTGCCATATAAAGCCTATCATGTACTGAAAAATGGCATTAAATCCATAACAACCAACCAATTTTCTAGTGCACAAAAAAAGGGTTGCACTATGGTGGTGGTCTTTTGTGGAAAATATTTTATTTATCTGATGATAAGCCCACCCCACTTCCCATTTTTACAAAAATATTGGCAGATACCTACTTACTGATATCCTTGTCTGATAATAAGACCATATTGTACTATTTTTTAAAAAAAAACTATCAGACAGGTTTCTTAGATTTACCATGGGAGATGTACTGTATAGCAGTCATTATAACGTTTAATTTTATTGTTCTGATATTTGTATTCTCTGCTAAAGTACTTCTCCACAGTAAACAACGAGAAACATGACAATGACGGTTTTTCAACTGGTCAACAACAGATATGTAGTGTGCTACAATGTGCTACTCAGTATGCAAGCAGACCCAGAGAGCTACACTGAGTATTTAAGACTGGTTCATAGCAACAACTAAAAAGAAAAGAAAAAAACTTTAATTAGGTTGCTGGCATGTGGTTGCATATCTCTTCATTTTCAAGCAAAGACACACAAGAGAGTGTTGCAACACTGAAAAACATGTATTTATTTCTTCATGTCCAGATAGTGCACATTTGGTTATGAGGTTGGGATCTTACCAAGAATGAGTCTAGGGCAGTTACCTATTCCAAGATCATAACCCAGAGCCATGTTTACATGTGCATTTATCTCCTCATGCCCATTAAATGTAAACACGGTTATAGGTTGAGTATATTGACAGTTGATTTGTTCTAACCCAGTAGCAAATCCAGTATTACAGGGACACGACATAGAGCCTGTATTGGATTAATGTGTGATTTTGTCTCTTCCCATCCTTCAGATCTATATATTATTATAATGTATGGATCTCAAAAGTTTCCAAGTTATGACCCAAGGTCTGTAATGGATGTGTGATTTTGTCTCTTCCCATCCTTCAGATCTATATATTATTATAATGTATGGATCTCAAAAGTTTCCAAGTTATGACCCAAGGTCTGTAATGGAGCTGTTAGTACAATTTTTATAAGTCTTTGGTATGACTCAGCCAGAGTTTTAACCCACGACCTCATGCATCCGAGGTGGATGCTGTAACCACTAGGCCACCGGATTGGTCTACCAAAAAGTAATTGAATAATAAATCAGTGACTGCAATGATCAAGTTACAATGGCAGTATACATTAGTCAATAGGTGAAGCATGGCCCCTACGAAATGATCATGAATAATTCATGAACTGGCATGAACTGTTCTTGAATGGTTCATGAACCTAGTTCATGAACCATTCATGAAAGTTCATCAAAAGGTTCATGAACTATTCATGAATGTGCATGAACTGAAAATAGTCTAATGAATTCATGAACTGTTCATGAAATAATGAATTCATGAACTGTTCATGAACCATCACTTTACAAACTGTTCTTGAACAGTTCATGAAATATTCATGAACTGAATTCATGAACAGTTCATAAAAGTTCACAAACTGGGTCATCATCATTCGTCACAGTGAATGAACATATTCATGAACTATGATGAACAATGTTCCTGACATGAATGATTCATGACTTCATGAACAGTTCCTATTAAAAAAATTTGATTATCTGACAAACTCACAGATACCTATTTCATCCTGAACAATAAAATAACCTTAGATGTAGGGGGTTTAAAACAGTATAAAATGCAACATATTATCTTAAAAACGGTCTTTAATTTCAGATAAATTTCTAATATGCAACAAAGAACATGTAAACTGACATTAAGCGATATTCTTTTTTTTGCTCTTAGCAACACTTTTTGTATGTTTTGTAATTTTTCTTTGAAAATTTTTCAAGAGATATTGGGGCAGTTGTGTTCAATCAACTGCTGAAGCATATTT
>JAECUM010017381.1:29677-43242 GCA_016617855.1 Megalonaias nervosa | reverse complement strand
GGACTTTGTTCCTGGATGCCATACAGTAACAAAATCATGACCTGTTCTAGAATAAGGACTTTGTTCCTGGATGCCATACAGTAACAAAATCATGACCTGTTCTAGAATAAGGACTTTGTTCCTGGATGCCATACAGTAACAAAATCATGACCTGTTCTAGAATAAGGACTTTGTTCCTGGATGCCATACAGTAACAAAATCATGACCTGTTCTAGAATAAGGACTTTGTTCCTGGATGCCATACAGTAACAAAATCATGACCTGTTCTAGAATAAGGACTTTGTTCCTGGATGCCATACAGTAACAAAATCATGACCTATTCTAGAATAAGGACTGTGTTCCTGGATGCCATATAGTAACAAATAATGACCTATTCTAGAATAAGGACTTTGTTCCTGGATATCATATAGTAACAAATAATGACCTATTCTAGAATAAGGACTGTGTTCCTGGATGCCATACAGTAACAAATAATGACGTATACTAGAATAAGGGCTGTGTTCCTGGATGCCATATAGTAACAAATAATGACGTATTCTAGAATAAGGACTGTGTTCCTCAATGCCATACAGTAACAAAATCATGACCTATTCTAGATTAAGGATTATGTTCCTGGATATCATAAAAAGTTATCAATAGATGTTATCAACAGCCCTGCACATTGTAACATTACAGATATTTCTGTCTCCCAAAGTTGGCTTACCTTCTTTATCGTAATAAGTAATATATTTTTGAAGTAAGTAAAACAACAGGAATCATATCCTCTAAAACATGTCACTCTCTTTACCGCAATATGATATTTATATCTAGGAGGATGTAATAAATTACAATACAGAAATAAAGAATACAATGTAACATTGTAACTTGTAACATTCCATACGGAAAATGCAGCCGATACTAAAATTAAATATGCCTTATTGCTCTTTAATCTTCTATGAAGCACCCGTCAAAACACTATAGCCGGCTACATTGTTGAATTAACAATATATGTTTGATGTTTAATAATATAAAACTAATAACCTTCCTGTACATTTCTTTCCTTAATCCAGAAGTTGTACCTCCTCTTTAGTTCTTAAGGATAAAATATAAGATCAAAGATAGATATTGGCCATTTGTAAACTCCG
Source organism: Megalonaias nervosa (assembly GCA_016617855.1). Classification (NCBI taxonomy): domain Eukaryota; kingdom Metazoa; phylum Mollusca; class Bivalvia; order Unionida; family Unionidae; genus Megalonaias; species Megalonaias nervosa. Next base: position 42,118 of record JAECUM010017381.1, on the reverse strand, counting down.
TACAAAGCAATTTATGCCATTCTTTGTCATTGCTGATTGTATGTATCGAAGATTATATTCCTATGTTTGCTTTTGACAATAAGAGCAATATTTTTTCTTTCATTTTTAAAATTGAATTATTGATGTGAATGTGACCTTTCTAAAATTGTCATGAAATTTCCTCAATGCTTTCTTTTCCTTCTATTTTATATCAAGATGGCTCAATGTAACAAGAAAGAAAATACAAAAAGTGTTTACTTTGCTGCCATCAAGGGAAATAAAATTCCGTCCACCGATCCCAAGTCTAATTTTCCGTCGAACACATTGCTTACATAGGCACCATTGTCACGTGACTGCGGGCAAATATAAAATTGCCAAGAGTTTCTATTTCGCGTCGACCACGATCGAATGGAGAATTAGCAGCACAATACCTCTATTTAGATCATATACAATGTGTTTATCTTTTAATATGTGACACCAGGAGCATGAAACAAAAGGGTGAGCTTGATTATTTTTTTTTTTTTTTTTTTTTTTAAACTGGTTTTAACATTTAAACCATAGAAGAAAAACAAGTCTGCCGCACGCACATCTGGATACATTCAACCTAGCTTCAGGACGAAAAGATAGTTCCTGCTTAAGTATGCAGGAAATATGGATATTTTAGTAGAAAGCGGAAAACATTTTCATGAAAACATTCATCAACTTTACATTTTATGGTTTGTCAAAAGTGAAGAAATGCTAGCGGCAAAGTAGGAAATCAGTAAAAAAAAAAAACAAAAGTCTGCACGCTTGGCAAAGCTCACCATTTAGCTATATACATTACTGCGGAGGACATATCAATAAAGGAGATTTATACAATCATAACAGCATTGTTCAAGCATGGGGGCATAGGCTATATCTCGCTTATACATGAGGACACGCAATGAACAAGTCTATACTCGTGAAAGGATGGTGTTCTCTTTTACAGATATGTTATTGACGATTGAAGAGAAGTGCACTATTTATAGATAGCGTTATTTAATATAATCTCTGTTTCCTCCATTCCTTTCATTCTTTGTTTTAATAGAAGATTTCTGTATCACCAGTAACCCATAACTAAATCTAATAAACACACCAATCATTCATTCCTCGGTATATTACTATCTAACAAAGTTGATCCATATAACTTTTCGCCTGATTTAGCGACCTCTATAGTTCTGTATATTGAATTCAAATTTTGTCCACCTGATTTATGTCATCATTGTAATTGAGGGACGTGGAAGGAGTTTCTGAATACCCGACTTGTGCTATGATTATAAGTAGCACACAACATGTTTACTAGAAACTAAGTTCACGATATAGTTGAATTTTCCATGGAAATAATTAAGTTTCCATAACATCCTATAAGAAATTAAAGGAGTTAAAGCTAAACGATGGAACTATAATTAACAATAGTTAAGGCTTAGAAAAAAATCCTGGAAATGCAAATGCATAGAGATCGAAGAGGGACGGGCGCAGAGTATGAATGAAGAAACAGAAATACAAATTCAGAGAGAGAGAGAGAGAGAGAGAGAGAGAGAGAGAGAGAGAGAGATGCAGATGCATAGGGAATACATAGAAATGCAATATAGATTTGAAGAATAGGCTCTGGCAGGAAGAACTCTCTCTCCTTTGCACCCAGATTCAGGCTTTGATGTTACCAGAAATATTTTGCAATCACCCTCTTTTCAGGAACAAATGGAAATTATTTCTTTAATTTCAAAAATTAATGCAAACTTGAAATATGCAAAGAATCATTGGACTCTATTTTTAAAAACAGTGCATATGTGCAGAAATTTTGATATTTACATTTCACCGTCTGTACAAGAAAGTGTTGATTATTGTGAGTTTCTGGACTATATTTTAAACGTTAGGGGTTGGTACCTGATGCATATTAACAAAGGTTTCGGAATTGAAGAATAGAAACTGGACCAACCCATGTCCGAATTACAAGGGAAGAGGAACTACTATTTGTTAAGTTTGGCTCAGTGTCTAGGTTTGACTGCTACTTATGTTGGACATAGAGACAAAACCTAAGACGATGAATTATAGCATTACGTCAAATTAAGCAAATGATGTAAAATGGTAATCAGAAAACTCTTAACCATTCTGAAATGTCATTAACTGTTCTTAAATGTCATTAACTGTGTTCAGTGTCATTAACCGTTCTTAAATGTCATTAATCGTTCTTAAATGTCATTAACTGTTCCCAAATGTCATTAACTGTTCTTAAATGTCATTAACCGATCTTAAATGTCATTAACTGTTCTTAAGTTTGTTAAGAGCAATTTATGGTTCACTTATACTTATTACACTGAATTGTTTGGCCCTCTAACGGCTTCTCCATTCTAGAATACCCATAATGGTTTTATCACTGTATGTATGCCCTCTGATGGTTTATCAGTGATTAGGGGCGCTCTCTAAAGGCTATTCCAGTGTATAATAAATTATACGATACTTCCATGTGGCTGTGGCTCCCATGTCCTGACATTTTTAGGGGGCCCCGGTTTGTCCGCCCTTGGGCAGCAGAAAGGCTGAACAGACCATTTGCTCGAGTCCTTATTTATGAAAAATAAATGTTCCTACAAAAGCTAAAAATACAAGATCAATAACGCCAAACCGAAGCCTCTAACCGACCAAGATTTCTTTAATTGGGTTAGCTCATTTTGTTACTTTATCTTTGACGTTTGTTTTCATTTGTTATGGCGTACTTGTTTTCGTACCCGGACACTCACTGATGGTCGTCACCCTCTCTGTTGCTGTAAATTAAATCATCGTTATATCAATAATGGCATCTCATACAGCTAGATTAGATCGAGAGCGACTAGAGGCAATTAAGAAATATCTCCCTGTCCGTGATTCTGTCAAACAAAATTACAAGCGCGTCAGGAGTCTTAGGTGGAATTTGTAGAAGGTGCAGAACAATTATTTAAACCAGTTGTTGAACCAACAAAGAAAATTGTTACAGCAACTGAGACAACACAAAACGCTCTTGAAACATTACCTGTTGATATTGCTGGCCTTATTCAAGCAGCTCAACCACCACCCGTTCAACCTTCTCAACCACCACCTGAAGAACGGCCACAAACTCAACCAAGAATAAGAACTTATATAGCAGATAAATTTACGGAGGAAGATATTGCCGCTATCAAGGACCAAAATCAATTACTTGATATAACCGGGTTTGGATATCGCGATAGAGATAAGTATGTAAAACCAGAATATGTTAAAACTCTAAAAGCTGCCGATTGGATTAGGAATGTATATCGCATCGCTACTGATACTCCGCAGATCAGATCTGAGGAAGATGTTCGTGATTTTAATATTTTTATCCAGACAGTAAATGAGCATATTAAACAAGTAATACAAGGAAGGAGGCAAAGACAAGAAGAAATGAAGCAGCAACTTGAAGAAGCTAAAATCAAGGAAACAAAAAGAAAAAAATGAAGTCGAAACTTGAAGAGGTTGAACGAGAAAGGAAACAAAAAGTAGAGGAAGATTTGGAATCTGAAGAAATCAGACGAAGGAAAAAATCACGTTCACCAAGTAAGAAAGAAACAATTGGAAGTGGTCTTGTTGCTCGAGCAAGTGGTCTTATTACTCCATGTCCCAATAACGTCGTTGCCGATGTTGAACGACTAGAAATTCTGATTGGCGGAAAACGAGCCGGTAATAATTCCCCAGAAATCATCAGTGAAGCAGCTGCTATTTGTCAGAGATTATGTACAGGCAGTATCATGGATATTAATGTGTATCGGTTCCTCATTAATGAAATCTCTGATGATTATTTCAGTGATTAAGGAAACGATATAAAATAAGATGATCAACATAATGCTCGACGTGGACCGACCATAATCAGGGTGATAAATTCGCGATTACCAACATATAAAGCGATTTACGGGGATGGACTCGGTGATGTTGTTCGGGGTCTATTTAGAAGGATAGCCCCAAAAGCAATACCGATTGCGAAGCAACTTGGAATGAAAGCTATTGACATTGTTCGTGTTAAAAATATTGGTTATTGGTGATGTTGCTAGTAAAGTATTCCCAGGAATCAAGGATAGACTAGCACGATTAATACGACGAAAACCTCAGCAGTAAAATTACCCAGCACAGAAGTTATGCCTGCAAATGTTAGTACAATAATAAATCAAGCTGCGAATAAAAAATTAGCTGAGTTAGTTGGTGCACCCCTTTCAGAAAAAGAAACAAATATAACTGCTAGTCTGACAGTAGAAAACTGTCTTCATGTTAGACTATAACAAATGTTTAAGAGTATACATGATCCCGCACTCAACACGGACGCACCAGTTCTCAGAGATGAATCGATATGTGATTATCAGTATTATTGTTATGACGCACGACAACCAAATCAGCGTGGAAGAATCGAATTACAAGTTCAGGATACAAGTAGATATTTCTTACCGTCTGAAGCATTTATTGAAGTAGAAGGTGAAATTTTAATAACAGATGATACTGAATATGGAGCAGATGGTAGAGTTGGTTTTGTTAATAAAAGACAGTATGGCTTTGTTTGACAGAGCTACGTACATGATTGACGAAAAAAAATATTGAATCGATTCAAACAGATGTTGACGTTGCCACAACGATACTTGGCCTTGCAAGGTACAGCGACAATTATTCAAGATCAGCTGGTACATCAATGATGTTTGTGAAGGATACTTCTGACTACCCTGACAACAGACCATATAATGTACGACGACCAAGAAATAATGCTGACAAGGCTGACGCTGATGTGTGGCCGGTGGTTCATGGTGCCAACTCTGTTAAATCTTATAAAAAGTTGTTCTATCCCAACTTGTATCTCATCTGAATTCAAACAGTCTTTTTAGCATATCGCCCTTGCCACAAGATTGAAACTACTCTTCTGAAAGTAGTTAATGACCATCTCTCTGCTTTGGATAGCGGAAAGATTACAGTCCTCACTCTCCTTGAGTTGTCTGCAGCATTTGACACAATAGACCATGATATATTACTTCACCGTCTCCAGCACGTATTTGGCATTCACGATACAGCCGTACTATGGTTCAAATCCTACTTGGTCAACAGCACATAAATTGTGTCCGCAAATGGAAAACACCCCAGCCCAGTTGATCTATGTTGTGGTGCTCCACAGGGGTCTGTTCTAGGACCCGTTCTCTTCATTCTATACACTCAGCCACTCTCAAGTGTCATAGATCATCTTCCAGTGTCCCAACAATTGTATGCTGATGACACCCAAATATACAAATCTAGCCACCCAACTGAAGTTGAAGCTACCATCCAAGGTGTAGAGAGGTGCATTTCCGATGTGAAATCATGGATGACATGTAACAAGCTGCAGATGAATGATGATAAAACGGAAGCCATCCTGATTACAACACAAAGACTTTCTCATTTACATCCTTTACCTCAGACAATAAATATCAGCAACACCAACATTAAATTCACACAGTCAGTACGAAACATCGGTGTTACTCTCGACACTACTCTTTCATTGCACCAACATGTCATTAACATATGCAAGGCTGCATATCTTGAGCTGAGATGCATCAGCTCCATTCGCAAGTATCTTTCAGTTGATGCCACTAAAACACTTGTGTGTTCCTTAGTACTTTCAAGACTGGACTATTGTAACTCAATTATGTCTGGTTCATCTCAATATCTACTCCAGAAACTTCAAAAAATTCAAAACACAGCTTCTCGGATCATCCTTAGAGTATCACGATCAGAGCACGCCTCCACCCTGCTCTGTAACCTACACAGGCTATCCATTCGATCCAGAATTAAACACAAAATCTGTTCACTGTGCTACGTTTCACTGACGGGCTCCAGTTCAACATACCTATCCGACCTCACCCATGTGTACACACCAGCAAGATACTTACGCTCCTCTTCTGACACTCGTATTCTCATTATTCCCACTATGAAAATGAAATCATATGGATAACGTTCTTTCGCATACCAGGGTACAGCAACGTGGAACGAATTGCCCACTGAACTTAGACACAAAGACACAGGGATCTCATTTAAGAGTGCTCTTAAAACTCACCTATTTCAACTGGAAGAACAGACTTTAAAGACCTCATAATGTTTTTAGTTTTGTAATCATATCATTATATATGTTTTTTAAGTGTTGTCAAATGTTGTAAAGTGATTAGAGCTTCTAAAATTTAGGCGCTATACAAAGTCCTCATTATTGTTATTGTTATTATTATTATTATTATTATTATTATTAATCCAGAATTCAACTGTAGGATTCAAAGCACGTCGATCAATGCTGAAAGATGGAAGCAGAAGATTTTCATGTGCATTTCTAATGTCACATTTCTTTGGATTTTGCAGAAATGTCAGGAAGGTTATTTTCGGAGCCAAGCATATAGTTTTACTCGTACGAAAGGCAGTCGACCATGATGCAGTCTCTCGCCCCGTCGGTGATGCTGGTAAAGTAATTCTGACAGAACTTTCGTTATGGGTGCCAGTAATGACTCCACCAATACCTGAAGAAGAACGTTTACTCTCTTTTATGAGTCTAGGTGGTAAATCAATGTAATCATGGTTACCGATGACCACAGATAGTGTTCAAAGTACAATTAATTGTTTATTCATATGGCAGATAGCATCACAATAAGGTGTCTTTGCACCGCGACATATATTTGTTGCTTTCCAAGATGCTGCGCGAGTGAATTCACAAACACATGGTATAATGGTATAATGATATTTGACAAACTTGGTGTTACTGAGGTTTCATTGAGAATAAATGGACATCAAGAACCAGCTGAGGATATATTATTAAATGTTGATCAAATCATGTAGCAGGTGCATATCATCTTTTAATGTCATTTATGGGACGTGATCAAAATGTTGATTTCTGGTTTACAAATATTACAGCTAGATTTTACAACTCTGTATCCGATCTATTATTTTTCGCTGGAACACTTGGATTTATTTAGGCATTCTGTCTTTGATATAGACTTTGGAGCTCGTGTGACAAGAGGAGCTGTTGATAATTATAGAGCAATAGATGTTATACTCAGCGAAAAGACAATGCTACTTGAAGGTGTTGGTAGCCGTATGAGAGTCATTGATGCATGCAATTAGATCGCTCATTTAATTATAAATGTCATATCATCGTGTTAGTGTCAGTCTGACTCCTGGTCAGATTAAAAAGCTACAATCAGTATCAAAAGAAAACTGTGGAGTAAAAGTATCACTACAAAAAACAAAACTCAGGTCATTCAAAATAAACTATCACTGATAGAACGTCAACTAAGGCACTTCAATGAAGCCAAACGATCAAAGACCGGCATACGACTTAATCTTTCTGCGGGTGCCATTAAAGGTATAACTAAGACTGGTGGTATATTTCCACTTTTCGCAGCTATACCAGTGCTGATAGCCGCTACAGCCCCAGCTGTTGCAAAAGCAGCCGCACGTGGTGCTGTTGGAGCTGCTGCTGGAATGGCATTAAACAAAGCAACAGAACAAGGAATAAAAACTTCCAAAACAAAGGGAAAGGGTCTAAGACTGCCAGGAACACTTCGTTGATTCTTCCTTTGTCCAATTTTGATTGACTTGATGCTGCTGAGCGATTAAATATAAAAAAAAACTTCAGAGGTGTTTTTATGCGTGATCAGTTACCGCACAAACCAAACAATGTTGAAACTGGTATCATTAATCTCGATGGAAGTTCTGGTCCAGGTACTCATTGGGTTGCATACGCTATTGATCCACGTGGAATTATTTATTTCGATTCATATGGACTGGCACCACCAAAAGAATTTTTAAAATATGTTACCAATATGCAACATATTCCAATCTAGTATTCAGCATTACCAACACAGGCAATAACTGATCCGCCAATATGCGGCCGTGACGTACTCGCTGTTCTCGACGCTGTTTCAAGGTCCCTAATGCCACCTCATAAAGTCGGGCACGAGTATACCACGTTGTCCATCATTTTAAACAGATCTTAAACTATAATCGTTGATACTTATGGAAGATCCTCTACCAGTACTTTCACTGGCAAGAAAAAAAAATGACATCAGTTTATCGAAGTATACTACCAGAGATGATATTACTGTTATTATGAACTTATCCGGAGTTGACCGGGATGAAGTTGCTATTTTTCAGGATAAATACTGTGTTTTAAAGACCAGTAATATTAGGTCGATCGACATAATTCGTAAAGTTCTCGGTGCTACCACGGATAATATTCCAGTATTTACTGACGGTTGAATAATCGGAGATTCAAATATATCAATCGAACTATCAAAAATGAAATTATGAAAAGTGTTGCTGATCATTTACGATTCACCGGTGATACAATGATAGGTATTCTCAAGATGAATAACAATAAAATCGTTGTTTTAAGAGAACCAACAGGTGATGAAGATACCGCAACAAAAAAATACGTAGATGATAAAGATACTACGATCGATGTCAAATTAACCACGTTGCGATCCGAATATGACGTTCACGTAGATATGTTTTTAAATGTTGGTAGAAACTTTCAGAAACCTAATAAAACCACAGAGGATTTCTTTGGAAGTCCATTCGCTGTTGATAAAAAAACTTTCTGAAGTTAAAACAAAACTCGACGACATCATTAGTGGAATTCCTAATATTGTTAATAAAACTAATCTGATTAAAATTCCTCAAAAGCAGATCATCAACGTAGTATACACAGAAGCATCAGGATCAGCAACATGGGCACAGCAAACACTATCAAACATACCGCGGAAGTCACTGGTGTGTATAGGATGCCCGTATTTAGCGGTGCAAAATTTAGCATATTTACCACATATGTATGGCGTCATTCAACCGATAATTTTTCTGGAACTGTGTATATCGTGTTAAACAAATCTGCCGAAGAAAAGTTTTTACTGGAACCATCTGAAAAAAAAATTAACCGCAGCGTCTTACTGGTGGTGTCTGAAATTTGACGCTGAAACACCTCAATTAATTACTTAATAAAATTATAATGAAACAAAACCCAATCGATGTTCAACACTACAGATACAATCAAGTATGTAAGTGTCAAACCAAACTGAAAAATATCGTTGATAATTACACAGTGAAAGTAAAAAACAATATCGCAGACGCGTAGTTGTCGTTGACATGATTGTTTATTGAGTTTCTGCAGTTATCGCGTACGCCGGCGTATTCCTACCAACAATAACAATGACCGCGCCTGCAGTTGTAACAATCGTTGTCTTAGCCGCAACGACAACTGCTGGTATTTTCAGTATTATCGCAAAGAAGATAGCTACATGCTCAAATGTAAACTTACACAAGTACACAATAAAAACACATACAGCAACAACAGCATATTCTAAACCATCGTCGTTGATTTCGTCGTATCTCAGTGATGATAAAATATCCGATGAGGAGTTCACAACGGTAATAAAAACTTACAATGATGTATTTGACGAAAACATAAAAGATCCAATCAATATTCCCGATTTAAAATAATAGCAGTAATTATAATGTCGTCGAACGAACTAATACAACAAATCGTCACTAATACAGCGCCGTCGAGAACCACAATGATTTCAGCGAGTTCAAATTATCCTGAGTTTAGCGTGGGTTTTTCAACTGCGATTCCAGCCAAGGAAATAGCGCTAGCACAATTACGAGTTTATTATGGTTGGCCAAATATCAGGTCGAAATCATTCGGTGGATTACAAGCAAATAATTCACTTGTATTCGCAAATAAGAATAAACGCCACGATACTTCTGATTGGCAATTTGTTGGTATTCCAACTGGCAGTTATCAAATAGAACAAATCAGCGATGAGTTCCAACGCAGAATTAAATATATAACGGGCAAGGAATAAAAAGTAGCTATTACTGGTCATGAGCCAACGTTCGCATCCGCGATAGAAATAAATTCTCTCGACTACACCGTAGATATTTATCAATCATCGATTAGATCTGTATTAGGTTGGCCTGATATTCCACCAGTTTATAATGAAATATCAGAACCAAAACTTGACGAATTTAAGACAGATAAAGAAATATATTTAAGACAACCAGAGTATCGAAATAAATATCCATGGATACCTCGCGTCGGGGAACGACAAATTTTTATTGCACTCGGTGGCAGATGTATTTATATTGCGATAAAACATTTACATGAAGAAGATAGTGTTAAAAAAAATATTTTTCGACAGTGAAAATAATATCAAATCATATTCTGACCCGATTGTTTCTGAATATAAACAAATAAATAACAATCTACAAAGTCTATTTTTCTCCTTTTCACAATATTCCAACGAAGACGTAAAACAACATATAATTGAAACAATACAGCATTTAAATTATGTTACATCAGATTTAAAATTTTTCAATGAAACAATTATGTATATAGTAAATTATGATGATACCATTGATCTTTTTGGTCCAACCCACACAGAATTTAAACAATTGTGTCTTAACCACTACAAAATAACAGAAAAACAATTACCAACATGTAGAATACCGGGATATAACTTCAACGAAATCAAAAAGTTATTAACTAATCTTATTAATAAATATTTCCATGAAACATGACTCATGGGAAAAAATAGCTCCACCAGCAATTATTCTCAAACACAACAACGATCCATACGGTGGTGGCCGTCATGTTTCTCCGAGTATTGTAAATATCACATCGGCGATCGCAGTTAATCTCTAGTATGTGAACTAATTGATGGCAGCTATCAATCAGGCCTTGAAGAATCCATTCAGGCCCAGCAAGGATACATTTTATACACATTTACACCGCAACTCCTACCAGGACATTTAATTATATCAGAACCAGTTAATCATGTTTATCTGCGATGTCATAATCCACTATTATCAAGGATACATTTCAAATTTACTGACCAGATCAGACACTTTATTGATCTATGGGGGGGGGGGAATTTTTAAATATAAATCTGTATGTACGCTCATAGATCGTCATTGAAAACACCATGATGAGTATTTTGTAAAACAAAAAATAATGTCAAATAATTATTGATGAATACTGCGGTTGACTCAGGAACAGTTAACGAGTGTGATAGGGATCAGATTCTGAATTATGCTAATTCTTGTATTAAACTTGAAAAGCTTTAAAAAATATTCTGAAAATTAAAAATAAAGGCTAATTTCACAGATTTGTTGGGTATATTACCCATAATTATTAAGATTATTAACCAAATTTTTTAGATTGATGGGTAAATTTTACCCCAAGTAAATGAGATTACTAGTAAAATTCTTCAGATGTATAGGCATATTATTACCCCAATGATTTCATCATTGATTTCAGATTTAATATATTTTTTGATTTCATCATGACTTTATCGTTATTAATAATTTTTCAGATTCAATGATTTTATCATTGTTCATTTGATGGGTATGTTACCAATAATTAAGATTATTAACCAAATATTTTAGATTGATGGGTATATTAACCAAATTAAATCAGATTATCAAATTGATGGGTATATTACTCAAAGTTATTATTATTTCAGAATGGTTTTCATTTTTATTAATATTTCAAAATTATTTTCATTTTTATTAATATTTTTGATCACCATCCATTTTCATAAAATTGATGGGTATATTGCCCTTAAGTTTTTCAGATTACCAACTAAATTCTTCAGATTATCATTCCAAAATAAAATCATTGAATCTGATTCTAAATAAACTAAATATTTTTACTAGTCAGAAATGAATTACTTCCCCTTGACTTTTCATAATTTCACTTTGTTTCGTTGTCACTACTTTCACTTTTACAGTCAATAGTGTCATGGATCGTTTCAAACAATGACTCTGTCACTGACATAATCTTTCTCAACTGTTTTACGCAAGTATTCACAATCTGTTTTGTTTCATATTCGTGAGATAATTCTGATCTAATTTCCTCAATCGCTTGTGCGAGTGAAACGAATCGTTCAACCTGTGCATTTGTGACTGTTGCCATCGATCGTTCTTTTAGAATCTTCGTTGTTGTAATGATTCAAAATCACAAATAATTATTCCAGGATCGAGCTGATCAGATATTCTTAAACCGTCATGTTGCAATTTTTGAATTGCAGACATAATAGCATTAATATTTCCGGAGTTCATTATATAATAAATATTACATTTAAAATAAAAAAAAAATATTTTACACAACATATTTACAACCCTCATGTGAACTCCTAGAATGCTAAACGACATTCTAGCAAGTTCAGAGAGTGACGAAATATTTACACAACAATACATATATTAAACCTCCATGTGAACTCCTAGATTGCCAAATGACATTCTAGCAAGTTCAGAGGTTACATATATAATCTTAGTTCTATAGACTGCACAACACATAATTTTAAATATGTAGTACATATTATCCTAGTTCTAAGGACTGCACACCCCCCATGTGAACTCCTAGACTGACAAACGACATTCTAGAAAGTTCAGAGGGTATATATATAT
>JAECUM010017381.1:0-29657 GCA_016617855.1 Megalonaias nervosa | reverse complement strand
CGATCGTTCTTTTAGAATCTTCGTTGTTGTAATGATTCAAAATCACAAATAATTATTCCAGGATCGAGCTGATCAGATATTCTTAAACCGTCATGTTGTAATTTTTGAATTGCAGAAATAATAGCATTAATATTTTCGGAATTCATTATATAATAAATATTACATTTAAAATAAAAAAAGTTTTCCACAACATATTTACAACCCTCATGTGAACTCCTAAAATGCCAAACGACATTCTAGCAAGTTCAGAGGGTGACGAAATATTTACACAACAATACATATATTAAACCTCTATGTGAACTCCTAGATTGCCAAACGACATTCTAGCAAGTTCAGAGGGTACACATATAATCTTAGCTCTAAGGAATGCACAAACCCCATGTCAACTCCTAGATTGCCCAACGACATTCTAGCAAGTTCAGAGGTTACATATATAATCTTAGTTCTATAGACTGCACAACACATAATTTTAAATATGTAGTACATATTATCCTAGCTCTAAGGACTGCACAACCCCCATGTGAACTCCTAGACTGACAAACGACATTCTAGAAAGTTCAGAGGGTATATATATATATTGTAACTATAGTAGTATATATAATCATAGCCCTAAGGACAACACACACATAAACGGGGGCCTTCTCTACGTTCAACAAATTTCTGCACTCTCCCCCCCCCCCACTCAACCGCGGAGAGTGCAAAAGTGCACCCACCACGTGGTGACATGGTGGGATAGTCTACTCGTTTCTGTTGAAGTTAGAGCAAATGGGTCGCGGACCGACACTTATTATGAAAAATTGGCATCGTACCGCCACCATCGACAATGTGTCAGTCACGACAATAGAACTCTAGACCTCGAGCATGAGAATCAACCGCACTAGCACTGCGCCACAGACTCAGCCTTACAAGTATACGGTTCAGAAATTATTCTAAAGTTACCTGTACTAGATAAGCAGGCACCTTACGTACGACTAGTATACTGAAAAAATCACATTTCTTGTAAACTGTAGTGTGGATTTATTTCAATTTTCAAATACACTTCATAAAATATACTGTATAAAATATCTGTATTTGATAATCGCACATACATTTTCTGCACAACATGTCATTCGCGAAGTTAAAGTACATGTAGGCCTGTATACAACTATGTTGCCTGTCATACAGGTAAGAGCTAAAAATAACTTAACTGGATTTGTAATATTTCGCAGTAACAAGCGGGACAACTGCTTAATTGCACTACCAGAGAGAGTTTTTGTTTGACAGGACTATCTTCCTTCATGTAATATTGAAACGCGATCTTTTGTTCATACTTATTTGAAAATGCCGATTTGGTTATATTATCCGCAACATGTTGTACCGAATGCGGGTGAATATGAAAATATTTACCAGCTGCATTTATTAAGTGAACTAATATTTCTTTGTCTGTCTCTGCATTTACAGACTTAACAAGCCTCCTTCCAACCATTTTGTGCTTACCAGTACCCTCTCGTACAGAATTCTGACTCTGTGTGATAGCTTGTAAGTTACATAAAGAGTTATCCTTTTGATCTGAATTAATGTGATCAATCACTTGATCTTTTTCAATTATTCCATGAAAACATTCGTAGACAAACCTATGTGAGTAATAATTTTTATTCACCTTAGTATTGAATTTGAGATAACCAGTATTAGCAACAGCACCGACTGGTTTTTTTAATCGACAGTTCCTGATTACACCATCACGAGATGCCTCATAATGATTGATGATGGGATGCTTCACAAATTCCTTTTTGCTGTATTTATATAATAATATTATTTGTCTAAATAATTATTTTGAAAATCTGGCGAGATGGTCTTCAGCTTATTTTATGGGAGATTCTTCGGTATTTTTTTTAAATCTTAATATCGTTTTTGCTGTCTTTTTTACCACCACATTGCACACACAACTGACCATCTCCTCTGACTCCAACACTACACCGTAAACACGGTTTTGGTTATGGACTCCCTCTTCGAAGATCCACATAATTCATTTACGTAAGTCCTGTTACAAGGAAGTGAAACACCGAACATGAGCCACTTGCATTTATTCTTTGCTTCATCATTATATATACAATTTTTAAACTTCAATTTAAATATATATTTGTCTTAATTATAATATGGAGGAGTTTGAGAGAATATCTATAATTAAGCCTTCTAGAGCCAGATTCGATCTTCACAAACTGCCGAAACCTAAATTTAGTTTTTCGATGCAAGATCTGGCTTTAACGAATAGGGATATAACTGATAGTATCCGTGAAGTCAAGAAGGAATTTCGCGACGATGGTGCGGCTCATATGTGGTCAACATTCAGAATCATAAATGTTGTCGATACTAGAATGAACGACGAGTGAGGAAGGAAGATTATTAGCTATCTTCACAATCAAAGATATTTTATTCTAATAAAATTTATTGTAGAGACAGACGACGACACTTGGATTATCCGTGACAAACGTGACCATGTCCGACTTCACACTGGAAATAATATTGTCATGTTAAATAAAAAATTCCAAACCAGGAGTTTTGAGTGGTATTGACAAACCATATTATGAACGAGAGTATCCTGTGACTGTAGTTGTTTATGCGATATATCCGCTAAATGATAAACCCAGCGTTGCAGATCTCAAACCGATGAAATTTTCTCTCTTAAATTGTGTAGCTGAGCGAGTTACAGAACACTTCACAAAAGCGATACGCGAAAACGGTTTAACGAATTTGTGACTTAAAAAATAAATAAGTGGGCAGAAACAGTTAAAGACACTGGAGCGTCTATCAGCGACGTTGCTGAGCTGGGAAAGAAACTAAAATTTCCGATTACGGTGAAAACACTAACGGGAGAGATTTTGTATATATCAAAATATGAATCAAGAGGAGCTCCGACAGAAATTATTGATCATAACGCACACGCGTGGACATCGACCGTAACAATATTTCCACGAGATAGAACAGTTAAATTTTATAATGTTCATATATTTGATTTTATCAGAAATAGTAGTAAGAGTGACCCTGTGTCCGTGTGGTTATTTCAGAGTTCAGAATCTGTGAACTATGATCAGTTTGTACGGCCTAATGGTGACATTTATCGTGAAGAATATTGCGTTGAAATATGCCCCTGACAATGTCTCGTTGGACAATTATTGAATAATTGTTTTACCGTTCCCTCAGTTGCTGCTCACTTTGCTCAGGAGACAAATTCATGGAAAAAACCAACACGATTGGAATTTCTTGAAAATATTCAACGCAGCTGCATCGAATACGGACACGGCGGATTATGGAATATTGAATACGATTGTAAGGATGTTATATCGGTTGATATGGTAGCATGTTATCCTGGAAGTTTTCTTGGATACGGAGAATGTTCTGAGTATTCAAAAGATTTTGGCATCCAATACACGAGATGACCAGAGTTGCGATAAATGGACCCCTGCCAGATTTTGACTTAACCGGATTCGCCTGTATATAGTCATTCGAGTTTACGGAAAATCTCCATCCGATTACTTATGCATGGTTTGGCCGTCATTTCTCAGAAGAATATTGGGTTCCAATAGTACTATTACGATATATGCTTGATGTAAAAATATTGATATCGTCGAAAGTAAATCAAGCAATTATATCATATCGTCCGCAGAAACAAGTTTGGTTGCCACAGCAAGAGAAATATTTTGATGATGAAACTCCTGATATGACTGATTATGAAAATAAAGTTGTTAAAGATCTTGGTAGGAAAATAATTGGTAAATTTACTCAAGGAGGATCATATGATTTCAAACGACGTTGTGAAAGATTAATTATGGACGATGCTGAACTCGATTTTACAATTGCTGATACAACGGAGAAAAATACATTTATAAGTCGAAGTAATGCTTATTTATCAGGCGGATCTAAATTAGGTACAATTGTAAGCTATATTGATGGTGAATCACCGCAGTTTACTCATTTAAGATCCTCGATGTTAACATCTGTTTCGAAAAATTTATTATCGATGATAAACAGATTTTCTGATACCGCGGTTAGAGTTGCCACAGATTTATTTTATATAAATAAAATATATGCGGATTTGTTAAAACAATTACATATCGGCGCTGGTACATCATGGGGCGAATGGAGAATAAAACGAGAAAATATACTTAGTTATTCTGAATCTGCCGACGTTGAAATTAAGGGGGCATACTACAAGAATAATAATCAAGTATTAAAATCTGCGCTGGTGCCATCGGTATATGATCCTGTGGCCAGACATAAGACTATTTATCTTAATGGGTGTGGTAGTTTGGGCAAAACAACGCTTGTGATTAAATTATTCCGGAATTTTGATATCGTTGTTTTGACACCCACACATAGACTAGCCACGGAATTGATCGTGCGTAGAGTTAATTCGTTTACGTATCATAGTGTCTTTCGATGGAGGGGAGATGAATGGACTTCACAACGAATGGGTGAGATATATGTTCCCAACATTATTATCTGGGATGAAATATGTACGGTGTCGTTGAAAGTATTAAAAATATTTCTTGATTGGTTATTGACGAAAAATACCGCTGTAATAATGTGTGGTGATCATGGTCAACTGCCACCTTTTGTTGGACTGTCTCCACATGAATGGCTGAAAATATTTATAGATTATTACGAAGAAACAACTAATGATCGTAGAGCTATTGATGAATCAATGAAAGAGTTTGAAAGGTTAATCAGACTGCAGCCAGACAAAATACAGTCTGAGATAATGCGTGAAATAATTCCGGAAACTCCTATGAATGCTTTTTGGAATTTATGGAGGACTGCTGATTTGGTAGTTGCAAGTAGAAAGATAGTTTGTGATACACTTCAACAACAATTATTTCTATTACATTAAAAAAAAAAATTCAAATCTACCTATACCATTATGTTATCGCCCAGCAGATACTCGACGACAGAATATTGAAGTTGAGATTCCAGGTTGCGGTGATAAACAAACTCTTATATTAAATCATATTGTTTTAGTTCCTGTCAGTGCTGTTGAGAGCGAGTTAACGATGGACAAAGCTCCGTGGACACTAGGATATGCTATAACGATTCACTCGTCACAGGGATTTTCTATTTCTGATACAAATATCTGGATTGTCGATAATCGGATCGAGTGGCCAAATTTAGTTTATCTCGCAGTATCTCGAGTCAGACGAATATCTCAGCTACGGAGGGTTATCATAGACTTCACCGGCACCGATGATGCAGTTAACAACAAAGATGTCAAGAAAAAATTATATGGTTATAAGCAATGTGACAAAAAGTAATCGCGACTTTGATATTGATGCTGAATTTATTATGACACTGAAACAACGACAGAATAATCATTGTGCGAGCTGTAACATAGTAATGTTGTGGCAATATTCGAATAATAATCCAAGACAGTTTACCGTAGATAGAATTAATAGCAGTCTTGGTTACACACGCGAAAATGTGATGTTGACGTGTCTTGAATGTAATCCACGTAGGGGTGTCAGATTACAAAAGTGAATGTGCTGGCAATTACGTATCTTCATGAATTACTTGTGATTGTTCACGTACAAATCGACGTTGAGGAGCAGTTGAATCTAGTCTGTAAAATGCAGGTCTACCTGTGAATCTAACCAGGCTGGAAATTTTATGTGTGTTCACACTCCCAATAGGATCAGTTGATCTTTTTTAACCCCCTTCAAGTTCACCAGGTTCATATAAGTATCTTACAGTCACATTGCTTAGTACTGGTTGTTTTGAGGAAGAGTAATGTCTTTGTATTGGTATATATTTCTTTGTAATCGCGCTGATGGGTTTCATAGAAGTTGCATGAGTAATTTCATTATTTACCGCAGCTATCACACTTGGTAATCTAGCAATCCATTCAGGAAATCTCATGTCTTTCTGAACTTTATTCAGAGATATTTTGTGCGCAAACGGATAACCAAATAACCGCTCAGCAAGTGCTCGATTAAATTGCTCAACAATTGCCTGATCACGATGAATTGCAGTGTGTTCTCGTCTGATTTTAACATTAAGTTTTCTCATCAGAGATGATAGTGTACCAAGAAATTCTTTGCCATGATCAACCTGTAATAGTTGTGGCCATCGCAAGGGTCCTCGTTGATAAATTCTTTCAAAAGCAGATGTAACTTCAGATGCTGATTTTGTTGATAATGGTTCTGCTTCTTTATATCTACTTGCAACGTCAACGACAGTTAACGCGTATTTATATGTGCGTGATTGACGTCTACCAGTTTTAATGGTATCGTGTGGTGAAAACAAAATATCTGCTTGATGAAATTCATTGGGAGCGCAAAGATCAAAATGTGCATACTTAAATTTTTTAGGAGGTGGTAGATAAATTTGCCATATTGCCTGTCGTGCTAACCATTTTGCAGCAACAGAACGTGAGACATTTGCCACATCTGCAAGTTTAACAATCGCTGCTTTACCCCTCCAATATCCTCTTGGGTTATAATAAATCGATTCCATTATTATGATAACAATCAGTTGATTAATTACCAGCCCCTAGCACTAGTTTACCTTTCATCGCAGATTTTTCTAGGAAGCTAGCAAGTTTTTCTCTGAGAGATTTATTTTTTATGGAATGTAACGAGTGAATCAATTTCACATCTGCAATATGTCGTTGTTGTAAATCTTTATTTTTATATGCAACATCGTGAACGTGACACGAATGATCATTCGCATTTATTGGATACTCTCCAGGTCTTGGTTGATCTCGTTCGACAAGTCGGATATCAAGTCGAATTCCAGGACCATAATAATTATATACAGGAAGTTATTTTTCTCCTTGGTATTTAGCCTATGGAGTCCCTGGTAAATTTGCAAGTGAAGCAGCGATATTACCACCTGTCTTCGTACGAGTCGAAATAAATCTGTATTTGCTTGTACCACATTTCACACATTTGCCTGTCAGTGCACTCTTTTAATTTTTTGTTATTATTGTTGTTAATCCACTGGTGGGGGTTGGCACTCTGCATCGAACACAGTATAAATACCTTTTAGTTATTATATTTTTACAACACGGATATTATTGACTTTTCAGCGGCACGAAAGATGAAGCTAGTCAAGCATCGCTGAGTAACATAAATCACGCCAGTATTTTTTTGTCTGCCTCGAGAAAATATCCGAGTTGGATTTGATTGTTTGTCCAGCATCACATCATCGTATACTAGGAGATTATTAATAAATCCATCGAGGTCATCTACAGATGGGGCTTTATTAATATCGGTGATAAAATCAATAATATCATTATCATCCTCGTCCAATTTTTGTTTGACAGAATCACGGACGGGGAGATATTTCTTAATTGCCTCTAGTCGCTCTCGAGCTAATCTAGCTGTATGAGATTCCATTACTGATATAACGATGATTTAATTTACAGCAGCAGAGAGGGTGACGACCATCAGTGAGTGTCCGGGTACGAAAACAAGCACGCCATAAGAAATGAGAACAAACGTGAAAGATAAAGTAAAACAATCTGCTATCCCAATTAGGGAAATCTCGGTCGGTTAGAGGCTTCGGTTTGGCGTTATTGATCTTGTATTTTTAGCTTTTGTAGGAACATTTATTTTTCATAAATAAGGACTCTTTCAAATGGTCTGTTCACCCTCTTTTCTACTCCTTGTGATGGGATTCCCTCGCTAGCACAATCTCTCTTGTTGCAGTCTCTCAACCCAGTCTTAACTCTCCTGGGTTGGAAGCGGCTACAGTAGTATATGGGGGCATTTTACAGAGAACATACATTACAGATTCCCCCCGCTGCACTTTACAGACAAGATTTATATGGACAAATGGCACACCCTGGGGCACTTTACAGACAATAGGAATAGGAATTTTGTATAGGGACAATAGGAATACAAGTGGAATGACGTCATGGTACAGGACACTTGCAACAATGAGGCAAGTACCGTGACGTCATACCATCTGTTCCATTCCTATACAAAGTTTTATGCATTCGCGTTCGTTTCCATAGATTGATGAACATCAATCTATCATACCTAAATCATACAACCGACTAAAAAAATTTAGGTAAGAGAATAATGTTTTTGGGAGTTAAACATAAATTATACAATCGAATAAAAAATGTTTTAGGCAAGAAAGAATAAATATCTTTTCGAGGCAAATGAAAGTGGCCCTGAAAAGGGCCTTTGGTTTAATGTTAACACCAATTCGTTAACATAGAGGTCATCTCGCTGATCTTCTTCTCTTTCTCAAACATCGTCTAACCTCTGGTCCATAAATGAGGACTCGCTTCAGACAGCCCTGTCTCTCCACATAGTATCTTCTTTTCCAAAGAGTCGTATCGGTGATCCGGATAATGGTCCATGTTGATTTAACATACATGGTTAAGTCAGTACGGAAAAACAACGACGATACGAAAGTAGAGGATTCAACGTTGGTCCAGACCTTGTGACGAGAACAGGTGAAGGGTGTGAAGTGAACCACGTTTATTTATAGTGGAAGAGCGGATCGAAACGGATTGAAAGTGTTCACCAATCCCAACATGCGTTACAAAATTCAGTCACTTCGCGGAGCCTGTCTTCCAATCCGAAGAGAGCTACCTGTGACGTCACATTCCCGGTTTAGGTGCGCTAGCGTCTGTGCGAAGTGAATCGATGCGACATTGTTTTGTGAAACATGGCTGAAACTAAGAAGACAATGAATTGGGGTGCACCGGATTTGGAGAGGAAAAGCGATGGCATGGCAGTGGCTATCAAAGTTAACCCAGGTCTACTTCTAGAAGAGACCGATTTCAACTGGGATTTAGTAGATTTTCTCTCTTCACAAGAATCTTTTCCGGTACCAGTGCCTTCACCACCTTCTCCTTCTTTACCACACGTCAAGGATTTTAAACAGAGAGAGAAAGAAGAATTGGATAAATTTTTACAACAGCAGAAAGAAGCAGAACAAGCATTTCTCCTTGAACAGCAACAGCGAGAAGAAAACGAGGCAAGAAGGAAACGACAGGAAGAAGAAGAAGAGAAGAAACCAAGTCTAGAAGAGGAGGAGAACAGTGAACCTCAAACGGTATTCTTGGACATTTTGGCCGAGTTAAGAAGTCTCAAACAAATGTATCAGACTTCTTTATTACGACCCAATTGAAAGAAACCTTCCGGAGCCAAACAGTCCAACCTGGTTATTACACCCGAGATACCACCCCTAGTGATTTCTTCCAAATCATTGACGGGAGCAAGTCCAGAAGGAGGCCTTGGCCGTAGCTAAAGGCTTGAGGCAGTTAAAGCTGATTGTTTCTCGTTCCTGAGTTCGTTTTTTGTTTAAACAAAGGCCCTTTTCATCAGGGCCACTCACTTCTTTCGAAAAGAGATAGTATTCATTTTGCCAAAATCAATTTAAACTCAAAATCCCTTTTATGTTTTTAACTCTATGATGTATGTGTGTGAGTGCATGAGTGTAGGTCCTTATTATTCTAAAAATCAAAACAATGAGACACTTACTTTATTCAGTCTGGTCTAATCTGTTAAAAAAATTTACAATCCATTGTCACAACACAACACAACACCTTTTTAAAAAGTTCATAGACTTCATCTGTCTCTTTTTTCTTCACTGTCTCTGTTTTTTGAATTTCTTCAGTTTCACAGTTTTTTACTCCTCTTCTTCCTCACTTTTTCTCGTCTTCTTTTCTTCTCCTTTTCTCTTTCTGAACGTGTCGGAGTTCTTTTGTCGAGGTACCTCTTTTTCTTCCTCCTTCTGCTCCTGTTGTTTCTTAGTGCAGTCTGAAGACCAATGTCCTTTCTCTTGACAATGATAACAGGTATCTTGACTTCTGTCTCTTTTGACACTGGTCTTACTTTTTTGATGGTCAGGACATTGTGCAGCCCAATGCCCTTTATTCTGACAGATATAGCAAGTATCATGACTTTTATCTCGATAGGAGGGGGAGCAGTCCGTCGGCTTGTCTGAAATAAACTTTCGTATGACACTTCGTAAAGCTCTGATCAAAAGTTCGATCTGTATGGGTTCTTCCCTCATGCTGGTCGGCGCACAGTAGCTGAAGTCTTGGCTCAAATTCATGCCAGCGATTTTGAAGATGAGACGATTGAGCCAGAATTCGGACAGAGAGAGAGTCTACACCAAGTCAAAGTCCATTACCACCAGTAAACCCTGAAAAGTACTTTCAAATTCGAGAGACCAACAAACGCTCCTCTAGAAATGTTAGAACTACGGCTTACACGTACACAGTGAAGTTTAAAGATTTCAAGTCTGATGTACCGTTGGAGAAAGCCAAAGGGTTCATCACCGTTGTGTGGGATTCTTTGTTAACCACACTGAAACAGCAATGTGAAGCCAAAGAAGACGATCCCTTGAGACTTTCCATTCATCAAGACAATTTAAAGTCCCCCGTTTGGATCGAGTTTAGCGGCAGAAATGACACCTTCCAAATTCATGGACAAGATTCAACACGTGCAAGAATCCAACGACAAGTTTCACATAACCGACGGAAAAGCAACAATGTTCATGACCCACATATCTCTTCCCCAAGGGACCGGACGGAAAAAGTGTTCTTGGTAGACAATCTTCGCAGCACCAAAAAGAGTCTCGTTCGAATTAACAATTCTCAAGAACAGATGTGTTTAGCCTTTGCCATCGTGATGGGACTAACGTATGCCGACAAGAACGACACGGCAGAATGGAAAAGATCCTGGCAAACTATTCAGAAATCTAGCCGAGTCATGCAACGAAGAGAAGCAGAACTCCTGTTACAGCAAGCGGGGATATCCAAAGACTCACCCTGTGGCATTCCTGAAATGCAAAAATTACAAGACGTCGTGGCTCCACGCTACACCTTGAAAGTGCATCATCAAGAAGTGCGCGGACCACTGTTGTTTCAAAGACGGAAAATATATTCACCTCTATCATCACGATGAACATTTTGATGCCATTACCAGTATCACCGGATTCCTGTCATACAGTTATTACTGTGAGAAATGTGACTATGGCTATAAAAATCGAGAGCAACACAAGCATTGTGGATCGAAATGCTCAAGATGTTTGTCCTCTAAACCCTGTCGGGACGAAGGACAAGAACGAGTGCATTGCCCAGCTTGTCAGCGCACGTTTGTCAGTCCTACCTGTTACCAACAACATCTAAAGACGCAAGGTTCACATAGGAAAAGTGCTTGTCAACTCCTGAGACTGTGCCCTGCTTGTGGACAAGGCATACGTACCAACTGCACCAAAACTCACGTATGTCCACGAAAGAAACGATGTCACATTTGTCACCAAATCTTGGACTTGGAACACCAATGCTACATTCAAAAATACCATTCCAAACATGAAGATGAAGAAGAAGACCAGAAGAAAGGCAATTTCATCTTTCTCGATTTCGAATGCATGCAAGAGACCGGTAATATTCCTCATTTCTGCGTGGCTCCCAGAGCGTGCGAGAATTGCATCCAAGAGCCTATCTTTACTCATTGCCCTCACTGTAGCAAGATACCTGGAGGACGTGAAAAAATCTTTCGGTGACCGAACACACTGACCGATTTCGCTCATTGGATCTCAGACCCCATCGACGAGACGTGGAGCCAAGAAGACATCGATCGTTACGGAGATTGTCATCGCTATGCCACGGTGATGGCTCACAATTTCTCTGGATACGATGGGCAATTTCTTCTCAGATACTATACGGAACAAAGTACCGAACGTCCTAAAGTGACTATGAACGGAGCCAAAATCATTTCCATGCAAGTGGGACAAGTGCAGTTTAAAGATTCTATGAGTTACTTGGCAATGCCTTTGAGTCGCATGCCTAAAACGTTTGGAATGACAGAAAGGACCAAAGGCTATTTTCCACAGTTTTTCAATACCGAATCCAATCAACACGCCGTTCTACCCCATTTGCCTGAGGCTTACTACTACGACCCCGACAACATGCGTACCGAACAACGAGAAGCTTTCTAAGCATGGGACCAGACTCATGCCTCGGACTCTTTCACTATCAGTAAGAAATGTTAAAATATTGTCGTTCCGAAGTGGACATTTTACAGCGTTGCTGTGGAAAATTTCGAGAACTGTTCATGGAGCACGGAGGGATCGATCTTTTGAAAGAAGCTTGCACCATTGCCAAAGCGTGTTCTTTGGTGTACCACCAACCATTCATGCCCGAAAACACCTTGGCTGTCATAAGTCCTCAAACGACGAACTTTGTCAAACGTGAATACTTGGTCAAAGCATTACGTTGGCTGCATTACGTTTGCGACAGCGAGGACAAATGGATTCAACACACTCGCAAAGGAGGAGGCGAAAGGACCATCGGAAGGTATTCTGTGGATGGCTGGGACTTAGAAAACCCCAAGACAGTGTACGAGTTTAACGGGTGCTTATTTCACGGATGTCCAATCTGCTACACTCAAGTTAACACGACAAATCAGTTTTAACAACGGACCATGGAAGACTTGTACCAGGCCACCTGTCAGTGGCGCTTGAAGTTAGGAGAGCAAGGATGCCAAGTGGTGGAAATGTGGGAACATGAGTACGATCACCGTTTGAAAACCGATCCCGAGTTAAAGCGTATCGTGGAAAATTACAAGCTGGTGGACCCACTGAACCCGCGGGACAGTTTGTACGGGGGACGCACGAATGCCACCTGTTTCCTGTACCAAGCCGACGAGGAGAAAGGAGAGGAAATCAAATGCTTGGACGTGTATTCTCTGTATCCTTTCGTGTGTAAATATTGTCACTTTCCCGCAGGGCACCCGCAATTGCTGACGAAACACATCGACTTGTACAACATTCGACAATAAGAAGGACTGATCAAGTGCAAAGTCTTGCCTCCCTCGAACTTGTACCAACCCGTTTTACCTAATCATTGCCAAGGAAAACTGATGTTTCCCTTGTCATACTTGTGCCGAAACGTGCAACCATGACCAACCTTGTCAGCACACTCAGGAAGAACGCGCCTTGACAGGAACGTGGGTCAGCGTGGAATTGTTGAAAGCTCTGGACTTGGGATACAAACTGTTAGAAGTATACGAAATTTACCACTTTCTCAAGACACAAAAATACCACAAGGGCGAAGAGACTCAAAAAGGCATTTTCGCAGACTACGTGAATGCCTTTTTGAAACTGAAACAAGAAGCCAGTGGCTATCCTTCCTGGTGCCACACTCCCGAAGACCAAACAAAATTCAAAGAGAAATACTGGTAGCAGGAAGGCATCACTTTAGGCCACGTCAAGAAAAAGGAAGGAAGGCGATCGTTTTCCAAAGTGATGTTAAATTGCTTTGGGGGCAAAATGGCACAACGACCGTGTGTAACCAAGACGGAGTTTTGACAGAACCTTCCCACAACTTCTAGATGATTCACTACAAAACCAAATACATGAAAAACGTGGACGTCGTTCGTGAGAACTTGATCTTAGTTAATTACGAAGATGAACTGGTCTTTATAGAAGCCGACGAATATGGAAATGTCATCATTGCGGCTTACTTGAAAGCCCATGCTCGCTTAAAACTGTACGAAGCTTTCGAAGTTTTTATCACATCGTGTGCTGTATTTTGACACAGACAATTGCATCTATATCGATCGTCTGGGTCAACAACACCCTAATACCGAAGGAGACCTTTTAGGAGCCTTGACAGACGAGCATCCCGACGACAAGATTCTAAGTTTTGCAAGTATCGTTCTCAAAAATTACGCCTACGAATACCGTGACCCACAAGGAGAAGTGTACACGGAGTGTAAAGTGAAAGGATTGACTCTCAATTATCGCACCAGTCGACTGGTGAATTTTGGCGTCTTGAAAGAAGCCTTGCAGTCTGGACAGGATGAAAATGTTAAAGTGACCACCCACGAACCGCATAAGACTGTACGTTTACCCACATACCAAATCCTCAGCCGACCCTTGGAAAAGTTCTATCAAATCGTGTACCAGAAGCGAGTACATCTTCCCAACCACTTTACTTTACCTTACGGACACGTCGATACTGGTCAGCATATTAAAAGGGACAACGTCCAAGACCAATAGTTTATTGTCACTACCAACGCAAAGCGAGAAAGATGAATCCTTTCACCCTGCAAGTATCAAGCATAAGACTCAAATCCAACGAGAATCTCGAGTACGATGCTGTGCCTTGCGATGGCAGGGATGCCGTACGCTATGACCTCAGCGATTCAGTATCACATCGTAGAAATTTTGCTACGACTGTACCTACCATGGAAAGTGATGCAGTGCGTGTCAAACCTGATGGATGCGAAAGTGATGCCACTCGTCATCGTACGTCTTTTCACTTTACTGGTTTTCACGGTGAATATCATCATTATGAAACCATGCGGCTACCACCCTACGGATATCATCCAAAACTGAGCAAACTCCTGCATATTTCACTGTACCGTCATCGAAATGAACCTGTGAAAGACGAATATTCGTTCCCTGTGCGTTTGCCTGAATATTGCGACTTTGAAAGTCGGATCCAAGCCTTCCGGGAAAAATGGCCAAAATATCTGGGAGGACCTACTTCCGAAGAATTAGCTAGAGCCGGATTTATCTACTTGGGCGAAGGGGATAAAGCCAAGCGCACCATTTGCGGTGTGTCACTACACGAATGGGAGAAGAATGACTGCGCTTACCTAAAACATGCTCGATGGTCTCCAGATTGTCACTACCTACCTTTAGTGGGACCTCGTCGTTGAAGTGGGCATACCATGTCATTTAAGAAACCAGCTGCTTGGCTAAGAGTCAAACGTTGGACAACACCTAGACAAGTATTTAAACCTCATTGGAAAAATAATCTTCAAACATTACCAAACGAATTGCAAGAGAAGACCTACAAGGACATTTGGCTGGGACTTGCCACAGCAAAATCTCGACGGGTGACTGATGAACTTTTATGTCAAGTAATTCACAACAGGAAATTGCCAAAGTCAACAAACAAGTCCGATTTCTCTGGATCAAGGGTGCGTTCTTCCGAATATTCCGCTTTAGACCATTTACATTTGAAGATTTTGTTGATGTTCTTGACCGTTTCGTGGAATGGCAGCGGCCAGAAGTTACTCACTACATTCGTTACTTTCGCTCTAGGAGAAGTGTTTGACTGACATAGTCATGGATACTTTACAAGAGAACATTTGTGGTTTGCCTGTGGATTTGAGAGAACGCATTTACCGAGAGTTGGTGAAAGTACAAGTGAAACGCAAAGAACAGTTGCATCCGTTACATCACCGATGTTTGAACCACTGCTGCCTAAATGCTAGAAGAGGACTGATTCATGTGAAAGCGTTCCAGTGGTCAGACATTGGTCAACTGGACAAAGACCAGAAGGCTTTGGTTGCTACTCATCCTACTTCTTACAGGCTAGCCATTCTACACCGAATTCAAGAAGAGTTGGAGGTTATCAAGATCTTTTGCACAATGTAAACTCAAAAGAGGGCACTTCTGTGTGACGTGTGGTATGTGAGCTAGTGACTTATTTTTTTTGGATACGTCAACGGTGTACGACCACTTCTGTTCAAAAAGTACATTTATTACCTCCGACAAAAGAGGTATAAAAGCTAACTGCCATGCCACGACCTTTATCATTCGTGATACAACAGATTCCGTGGAAGGAAATCAATGACAATATTCTGACAATGGAGGATTACGATCAACTTTTACGAGAACTGTGTCCATTGAATTGAGGTTGACGTGTGGTGTTTGTCTTAGTAACTTGCTTTCTGGGATTTCGTTTGCCGACCGATTCCTTGTGGACTCTTTACGAACAGAATATACCATTCCAAAAAGCATGAAAGTGGTCCCTTTAAATGTACACGAAAAACTCATTCTGCTCAAAGCTTTGCACTTTCATCTCGATACTTCTCGACAACCTCTACAGGAAAGAAAGAGTAGTCAACTTTTAGGTACTGAAGATGTGTACGATGATGTGTGTGTAGCTTGTGACTTACACCCTCACTGGAAAGGTGTACGTCACTGGAAAAGTTGGGGTATCGAGGTTTGGACAAACGAAGTGGCACACTATGCCCAAGATTTGTCATCCTAAAAAATTAAAACATTCAGTGAAAAGAGTAACTTTTAAACTTGTGTTAGTGGCAGTACCAGAAGAAAAAGAAGTTGTGACAGAGGAAAACCATTCTCTTCAGGATAGGACCGTTATCGACATCCCGAATAGCCATTTCGAGAGGACCCTTGTGTGACTGTGCCAAAGAGTGTAGAGACTCTAAGAACATTACACGCTGTCCCTACAATTCCACCTCTTGATCACCACAAATGTTGTACAGAGACTAGTTTATATTCCACTATCATCGTTTTGATGTGTCTTTTATTTATGTACTTTACCATTTGGTTTTTATGTATTTTTGTATTTCGTGTTGTTCACATTTAAAGATGGCAATTAACGTGTCCTGAGAAAAATATAAAAACTCTTGTCTTGTAGTGACATTCCTTACACTACTACTACGGCTACCTCTACTGTTTCTGCTCCCACTTTCTCCACTATCAAAGTCGTCGACGAACACGTAGACCGGACTAGTCTGGAGGCCTTGTATCTTCGCCATCCGTTTAACATGCTCATTGCCGGACCTAGTGGTTCAGGCAAAACCGAATTTGTCAAACGTTTGATCGAACATAAACATCATTTGATCGATCGTCCACCTCAACGAATCGTGTGGTGTTACAAAGAGTGGCAGTCGGAATACAGCCTTCTGCGAGAAAGTCAAGGCGATTCCATCGTCTTTGTGGAAGGCATTCCGGGCGATGACGACGGGATCGTGTCTGACCCTAGTCAAACTCATTTGGTTATTTTTGACGACATGTTAGGAGAAGACGAAGAAGAAATTAAACTCTGGTTTACGCGTAAAGGGCATCATCGTAATGCCAGTGTCATTTACATCACTCAAAAGTTGTTTCAACAAAGGGAAGCCCATTGCACCATCAGTCTCAATGCGCATTACGTGGTCTTGTTTAAAAGCCCTAGAGATAAATTGCAAGTGCAAGTGTTAGCAAACAGTTAGGAACGTCTTGGCTGTCTCATGCGTACGACGATGCCACTCAAACCCCACACGCTTATTTACTCGTAGATTTAAAACCCACTACCCCCGATTATTTTCGATTTTGTTCCCATCTGTTTCACCACTGCTGCCAAGATGGAGGGCCAGTAGTGTACACATCCCCGTCGTCGACTTAACAACAACCACAACAACCAAAAAAGTCTATAAAATCCTCTGTCACTTTGGGTCTGTCTCACACAGCGTCAACATGACGTCCCTTCAGTCTCATCTTCCCGTCAAATTGATTCGTGCCTTGTTCGGCATCAGTCGCGAAAAAAATCCACAAATACGTCCTCTTGTCTTAGAAGCTAGTCTCAAAGAAGTCTTACGATGGCTTACGGTGAGAGCACGTCAATTACTGCATTGACATTCCACATCAAACCAAACGTTTTTTTTTTGAGAGAAACAAAGTCGCCTTGACGCAGCTAACCGATCCTCGCATTGACACTCAATCCAAAACGCAAATCATTTTGAAACCTGGAGGTAGCGGTTCTCTAGGAGGTGTCATCATTCGTTCCCTCTTCAAATGGGATCCCAATGCTCCCAACATCGTCCCCAAGAAAACAACCACGCCCAATCGTACCCAGAAGAAAAAGAAAAAAGTAAAGGTGTCAAGACCAGGTCACAGCCACAAAAAAAGAAAAGCCCACAGAGAACAGCTTCTCCACGCAAGACAGGTACTGCCGCCAGCATGCACCCTTACATTCGCAAACCACGATCTGCCCCAACAACGGTGACTGCGTCTCCAGTAACCTCAACATCTTCCACTTCTCCGTTGCTGGTGATGCCTGCCAAACCCAATTTGACACATGTCTTTCCTAATTTGATGAAACATTGGAAACCAGTGTCTCCAAAAACGTCTCCTCCAGCGGTGACACCCTCTTCCTCTTTAGCGGCAATGGCCGCTGCTCACAAAGTACCTGCCCCAAAATTCAAAGTCCAAGAGAAATTGGACATTTTAAAGAGTTTACTGGACTTGTCCAAACAAGAACTGTCCCGATTGAGTCCGTTGCGAACCCTCCACGACGCTTGATGCCTGCGATGAAAATGATACGACGAGCAGACAATCAGTGGCGACGCATTCCAGTATAAAACAAGGCCTGAGGCAAACGATAGGTTTAGTATTATTGTGCTCCTGAAAGCTCAAAGATGTCCCCACCAAGAAGTGCACACCGATACCATCGTCGTTCTTCGGTCCAAAAAGGAAAAGGAAAAAGGAAAGGACAGTCACGTCATCCAATAAAACACTTAGCCAAACATCGACGTCTGTCCCTGAAAAGACACACTCGTCCAAAGTAAAGGAGAAGTCACCAAAGAGGCGGATTCTTTTGGCGATATTGGAAAATGCATCGTCATCTTTATGACGAAACGATAGTCCAAAAATAAATGATTAAAGGCTCTTTGACAAGTCATCGACGTTAGTGTATTTTTTTTTTTTTATGTGTGCCTCGGAACCAACGAACCAACCAAGAAAGATGTAACCGAAAAATGATATCCTTCTTCTACCCCCAAAGGAAAGAAAAGGAAAGGACTACATCCTCGTTTAGTCAAACATTGGGACATGTTGTCCGTCCTGTCCAAATCCCCTCCACCGATGCGGAAAAAATTCATTCAAACTGACTCCAAAGATGTCATCGATACCGTGAGCGAATGTTGTCTGAATGTCTTGAAAGGAACGAGACCTTTGTCTAAACATTAGAAAGAATGATTAGCCAAACATCGACATGTTCTTTGCAAAATGGTCCAAAAGAAAATACCCATTCGTCAAAAGAAAAGATGTTGGTGCAACGCGGAGGAATTGCCATTTAACCCCTGTTAGGTCCCATGTTGGGAACCATAGGAGGACCTATTCTGAAAGGAGTACTGGGAACAATGGGAAGCATCCTGGGATGAAGATAAAAGGTCAAGAAGATAAAAGGGACCTCTGAAATCAAAAGATCTCAGACGTTATCCTAGCAATCGAATGGAAGGACGACAACTGGCATTAGTGACTTACAAACAATTGATGGAATACCATCGTTGGAAAGAACAACGAACCCCGCATTTACCTCACAATCCTCATTGGACCGAAATGTTCCATTTACAACACGAATTGCAATCATTGATGGATCACAGCGATTTGTCAGAAACGGAAAAATCGCAAAGGTAAGGCCAGTTGTTACAACGACTGCAACTCTTTCACCAGAAAGCTTTGGAAGAAACAGCTCTATCCACTCTGAAAGATTTTAAGACCTTGATGAAAAGTCCATCATCATCACCACCACTAGCCCGCGTGATCAAGATAGAAAGTCCACCACCACTAGTCACAGTGATCACGACAGAAAAAGGAGAAGAGCTTCCTTCTCTACACCTATCGCTCGTTGGTCGCGTAAAGCATTAGAATCCAAGAAAATACCAAAGAAGAGCACCAGTGAAGAGTGGACCACTTATTAAAAAATGGAGAAGGTGTTAGCCAGCATTTACTAGGATCCATCCCATCCTGCAGGTTACGGAGGAGTTCAGAAATTGTATCGTGCTGCCAAAACTTGACTGAAAATTGTCCGTTTACTTCAAATGCAACGATGGTTACAAGAACAAGCCACGTACACCTTATACAAACCCATTCGATGAAAATTTTCCAGAAGTCGCACCCTAATGGAGGGCATCGACCATCAATGGCAACCCGATTTAGCCGATGTCTCTCATTTGGCCACCTACAATCGTGGCTACAGATATTTGTTTTGTGTCATCGACGTCTTTTCCAAATTTGATTTCGTCGTGCCATTGACTTCCAAATCGAGCAGTGAGTTAGTGCGACTCCTCAAACTGGTGTTGAAACAAAGCCGTAGTCACCCTCTTCGATGGAAAACCGACAAAGGCACCAAATTTCTGAGCCACGCTTTCCAAAAAGAATTGAAGAAACGTGACATTCATATTTTCACCATCGACAATCCCGAAACCAAAGCCATCATCGTGGAACGTTTTCAACGCACCTTGAAGGAACGCATATGGAAATATTTTACGCATCAACACACTGTCAAGTACATCGACGTCTTGCCACACCTAGTCCAAGTGTACAATCAATCGTACCATCGGAGCATCGGACGTGCCTCCCAAGAAGTGACTCCCGAGAACGAAGTGACCGTCCTCAAGCGTCTGTTTGGTCCGTCCCCAATGGCGACTGTCCCCAAGAAAGGTGGAGTGTTAGCATTAGGAGATTGGTTGCGCATTGGGAAAACCAAATGCACTTTCGATAAAGGTTACTTACCCAAATTAACCACCGAATTGTTTCGTGTTACCGAACGTGTGCGTGGCTTATAAATTGGAAGACATGAACAGGGAAGTGTTCAAAGGAACGTTTTACTTACCCGAGTTACAACATGTGACCAAAAAAGAAGACGACGTGTACGAGAAAGGAAGCATTCTCGATCGAGGAACCCAAAAAGTAGCAAAACGTCGTGTCAAATAAGTCAAATTACATTAAAAAAGATATCCGCCGAGTTATGAATCTTGGATCGACGCTTCGCAACTCATCGACTGTAAAAAGAAGTGACCATCATGCCCTTCTACACAGCCTAAGCTACTGCAGTAACCAATCCTTGCCCCAGTTTTTCTCTGCAAGGTGTACAAAAGCAACCCTTGTGGGTGTGGTGTAGAGAACGTGTGCCTAAAATGCAAGTCGTCTTTTTCTGCCAAGTCTTTGTGGTGTATTGTGTCATCGGTGCTGCCATTACCAATTTGAGTTTGCAACAAGGAGACAAACAATTGTGGACCATTTTACTTAGCAGTTGCATCGGTTACCTTCTTCCCAAAACGTCTCTGAAATATTCCTCTAACGGGAACAACAACGGAAGTCTTGCGTCCAACGTCAGTCCCCCTTCCAACAATTACCCTAACCATCCTCTTTTAGACACTCCTCTGACTTCCAGCGACTCCTCGGACACTAGAACTCTGGAATTATGAACAACCAATTTTACTTAACGTTACCCAGTGACAGTTCCATGAAGGTGTTTCCCAATAACACCTTATGCTGTTACACGGCCAAATTACCTCTATGCTATCCAATTGGATCACGAAGCCCATTGGGAAGTGGCTTCTGTGGAAATGATTCACCCTACACAAATCAAAAACATCGACGAAAATCAAAACTCTTTTACGGTAGAAGTTCATGACGAGCAAGTGCAACAACACTTGGATGAACGCACCATAGGTGACTCTATGAAATCACAAGACCCCACAACTAAACGGACCACTTATCGGTTGAAAATTCCTTCAGGCTATTATTTTAGTGGTCAACATTTGGCGAACGCCATTGCTGACAGGTTCAATAACGTGTTTGGCAAAGTCTTGGAGAAAACCAGAAAAAGTGTCACGATCGAATGCCACAAATAGCTCGTCGCCTAATGATGAAATTTTCAGAGGACAAAGTATTGGCCATTACATTTCGTCCTGAATTGTACTTTTTTTTGGGTGGAGACATCAAGTTGATTAAGATTAGAAACAAAATACCAGCCGTGACCAGTAACTCGGATTTTGCGAAATATTTTAGATTCCCTGTAGAAATGAACTGAGGACTGAATTTGATTTTTGTGTACTCCGATGTGGTGGAGTATAACGTGGTGGGACACACCTCCGTACCGTTACTGCGTATCGTTCCTTTCAAAGTGGATTCTGCCACGAACGCTGACGAGGAAGGTGGAAACACCTATCACGCTCACCGTGAATTTGTACATTTTCACTATTTGCCCGTCAGTAAGTCATATTTCGACACTGTCAACATTACTATAACAGGAGATCGGGGACAAAATATTGCATTCACCAAAGGGAAAGTCACAGTGAAACTCCATTTTCGAAAACGAATACTCTAAGCCTTTGTCAGTCATGTATCCTGTGTACCAAGTAGTCGCCCGACAGCGAGGACATGGTTTAGGAGATATGCTAAAATCAGCCTTTCGGTCGGTGCCTCCCGTTTTGAAACCGATGGTGACACGGGGATTGCACGAATTGAAAGATGTTGCGTTGACGCAAGGTAAAGCATTTCTCCAAAATGTCATCATTGACAAACAAAACACCAATGAAGCTTTTTTGAGAGTAGGAAAAAATGTCTTGCTTTAAACGGGCAAAGACATTTTGGGCCGACGAGAAACTCCTATACATGCCATGGACGCTGCCGAGTCAGGCATTCCTGCTTCCCTGACGCCACAGCAAGGACAAGGCAGATAGGGACGAAGAAAACACCCCTTTAGAGGGTTTCACACCCCCAGAGCTAGAAAGACTAAGAAAAGAAGAACCGTCCGGGACATAGACGTTTTTGATTATTTTAAAAAAAAACGAAAATGATGCACCCAGAGTCAAGTCGGAACTGGATCTGTTTGCCATGCCACCCACCATGATGACGATGCAAGAATCCCAATGGGTCGAATTTCATCTCGTCTCCTCTTTGACGGATTCAGCTCCCATCGAGTTTGAAATCAAAGGACAACCCGAAGATCACATCGATCTGAATAGCAGTTACTTGTATCTGAAACTGAAAGTGATCAAAACCGACAACACCAATCCAGAAGCCGATGCCAGAGTAGCTCCCGTCAACAATTTCATGCATTCCTTGTTCAGCGAAGTGGATTTGTACTTGAATAACAAACTGGTTAGCAGTAGCATGGATACTTAACCTTACCGAGCGTACCTGGAAAATGTCTTGACGTACGGTAAAGAGGACAAGAACACTCATCTGGATGCTTGCGTGGTATGCAAACCTGACACCGCAGGTGAGGACACTTTTTAGCGACACAGCCCTGACAGCCGAGGACAATCCTCCCAATGTGGGCTTTAACGACCGACGAAAGAAAATCCTGGAAGGACATAGTTTAGAACTGATGGATCGTTTGCATTTGGACTTGTGGTTGCAAGACAAGTATTTGCTCAACGGAATGGGTATTCGCCTGAGACTAAATCGCAGCAGGGTCGCTTTCCATTTGATGGCTCATGCCAACGAGTACAAAGCCATCATCCAAGAAGCCAGACTTTGCGTGTGCCGCGTAGAAGTGTTACCTAAAGCAGGAAACGACATCAGTCACACATTGAGCAGAACGACCGCCAAGTATCAGATAGGACGCTTAGAAGTGAAAACATTCACCATTGCTGCTGGACTCCGATCCAAGATTGAAGATCATCTGTTCCAAGGACAGTTACCCAAACGTTTAATCGTTGGTATCGTCAGTAATGCAGCCCTCAAGGGAGCCCATGATCAAAATCCTTTCCAGTTTAAGCACTACAGAGTGTCCAAGATCAAAGTCAGTCGCGATGGCAAGACCTTGTGTACCAGGCCCTTCGAACCTAACTTTGCCCAGAAGATTTACTTGAGATCGTACTTGTCCCTGTACGAAGCTACCGGACAACTAGGAACCAACACCAGTCACGGTATTTCGTATGAAGATTATGTAGGAGGTTACACTTTGTGGGCCTTTGATTTCACTCCAGGCCAAGGCAGCGACGAGGAACATTTCCACCCTATACAATCCGTTCAACTGCGTATAGAACTTTAGTTTGCAGAAGCTCTCACCGAGACGGTGAACCTCATCCTGTATGCCGAGATCGATAATACCATAGAAATCAACAATTTGAAAGAAGTGATTCTAGACTATTAGAAACTATGGAAGACACTTATCCCTCATTGAACGGTAGAGAATCTTTGGAAATGGAATGGGAGGATAGAGTGAAAACAGAACCACAAGACAAAGACGAAGAGGACGTAGTGGTCTCGTCCAGATGGCCTGAACAAGAACAACATTAAGTGTCCTGTTTTGCTAAACTCCTAGCTGATAAAGCGATCATCCCAGTCAAATTCAACACGATAAATGTCTGATGATGAGTCAAGAAAAAAAAATTGGACGAGTATCTGGACGACGCTTGGAGTCTCATCTAGGAAGAAGTATTGCTGCATGAGTGGTATAAAGGTTTGCGTGATCATTCCTGCCCTCCACTGACTACTCTGGAGATTTATCGCATCGAAGCTCTCTTAGCCCAAAGTACAAATACGAAGCAAAGAAACGTTTACTTGTCAGATATTTTCAAACAAAAAGTCAGAATTTAATTGATGACTTATCATTACCTGTGAAAAAAAAAACAAGAAAAAAATGGATACCTGGGAAGTTTATTACCTTTTTAATAACAGTTCGTACACTGCTTCTTGGAATCCTGTCGTGTGCGCTAAAAATGAACTACCTCATCGCAAACTTCAAGACCATCAAGCTTATGTCATCAACACGGACGAAAGTCATCTCTCAGGAACTCACTGGGTAGCCGTCTACTTCCCTCAAGAGGACTGTGTGGAATATTTTGATTCGTATGAATTACCGCCTCTGGAAGACGACATCATCGACTTTATTAGAAGAAATGCCCAGACGACACTATACAAGAATATAAAATTACAAGGCACAGATTCCATGGGGTGTGGACAATATTGTATGATAGTAACTCTTCTAGAAACGATGAGAAAATAGATCGATGGTTTTGTGACCATAATGGCTCTATTTGTCTTTAGCTTGGAAACGTAGTGTACATTAATGGCCTCATGATTACCATCAGTGGAAATCTCTTATGATTTCACAACTTTGTCACCCTTGTCAAAAATAGTTTCTTTGATGTTTTTGTTAATTGTTAATGGTCAATTGTTTGTTGAATAAAATTGTCGTGTTTTGAAAAAGAAATGTGTCTGTCGTTTGTTTTCAAAAACACTTTATCATTACAAATGCTCTTTGACATTATCTCTATCCGTCACCATGACATTAGCTATCATAACGTTTCGACCCAACAAAAACCCAGTAAGGATGTTTTTTATCGCGTCCGCGTTTGAACCATAGAAAGCGGATCGGTCTCCAGTCTGGCCATCCACTGTCGACTCGGCAACCTATGGACATGCTAAGCTGAACGAAGCTTACGTGAATTTACATCGTGTCAGGCTAAACCTGATTCCGAAGCCTGAAGCGATGGAGAATGTCAGGATGTTATCAATAAACCAAGACCTGGTAGAAGAGGTCTTCAGAGAGGAAATCAAGAAAGAACAAGAAGAATGGACAGAGAAGTACAGATTTCAGAAGCAGAGAGAACAGCGGCAACAGCAGCAGCAGCAAGAACCAGACAGAGGTTTTGTCCACTGTCGTGTGGACACCAAAGAGTTCTCTTTCTCTTTCCGCTGAATCTTGCCGTATCGTAAAGGGAAGCCTCCTGCCAGACGTGGACGCAATCTTAGACAATGAAAGACCACGCTAGAAATACAATGGATAATATAACGACCAATCAAATTTGACCTTACATACTCATTACAACTCTACAACAGATCCAAACTAAATAACCCGACGGATTCAGCTTCCAATGAAATTACACCTTACAAACACTATACCAAGTGCAAGAAAGCCAACCCGAACTATTCAGCTACTAACTAGATTTGACCCTACATATCCTAATAGATTAACAATAACACAACTTAGAAAACAAACCTTAGTTTTCAATTGGCACCTACAATCAATCTTACAACCAAGCTGGATTAAGATAGCATTACCTAAGTACATAGCCATAACACAGAAACTAACCCACCTATATTTATATTTAACAATTAGAATATTACATTTGAATACCATATCATGCATATTAATAAGTGTAATCCCTCTATACCCTGAAACCAATTAACCAACGGATTCCTATCTGCAATACTACCTTCCATTATTACATACCATATAAGCCACAATATAAAACAGAACAGGTACAGTATAACATCATGGCACAAGGAACTAGAAGCAAAGTAACCCTTACTACTAAACTCAGAACGGATGCTTTCAAACTAAGTAAGATGAAACGGAAAATGCAACACGGCAAACTACAACAAGACACAAGGATAAACACAATGGGCGATACCATGGAAAAAAACACCCAGAAAACAGTAATAGGGACCTACTTAACCTCCCTCACAACCAAGGAAATTATACAGCGATAATTGGAAATCCAACCACAAAGAATCACAAGAGCCACAGCCAAAAAAAATGAATGTCACAGTACTAACCCTGGAAGACGCTATCAAAACTACATTTTAAAAAAAAAACAATCAAACTACAGCTGACGTCGCAACAAGAACCCGTACCACAGCAATTGGAAAATATCCCAACCAACGAAGATATAATTGACAATAATACAAAGGCAAACACAAAGATAAACAACAACAACATACTAACAACTACACGGATAGCCAACACTGAGGTGATGAATGTTGGCAACAAAGACACTATTATTGGCAACAAAGGCACCATAAGCACCACCATAACTGAAAATAAGGAAATTGAAAACACTATAACGACCAAACCAACAACTGAAGAAGCAATGCTACACCCACAGATAAACAAGTATGACAACAACAACAACACAACCCCAACAGCAACGATAACCAACACAGAAGTGATGATTGACGGCGATGACACCACACGCATCAACATAACCGAAAGCAAAGAACCCGACAACGCAACTGCACCCAATACAACAACTGAAGCAATGGGGATAAACACTAAATCACTTCACCAACGAAACACCAAACCTACAAACAAATGCACCATACATAACAGTCAACAACCAGGGCCTTCCGAACACATAAGCACAAGAAAGATGAAGGAAATCCAACAGGCCGTGCAAGAAGCTGAAAGTGAAGTTCAACAAACAATGCCAATTGAATATTCTGATAGGCCCGAATACGACGACGTCCAAAGAGCAAAAGGGAAACACCCACTCAAGGGGAAACCATTCATCAAAAAAACAATCATATCCCATACTAAAAAAGCAGGAAATCGAACAAATGAAACGGATGGAAAACTTCCAAGAAGCAACACAAGCAACACAACCCTCAACAACAAGAAAAATAATGATGACAACATTAACAACAAACGAAAACAACAAAGCTGCAACGTAAACAACCCATCGACCAGCAACAACATCAACAACACTGACACCACTAACACCAAACGACCAAACAAAACATACAATACAAAAGTTTTGGGCACAAAGAACAATCTACAAGAATAAGTCCTAAAACAGAAAAATACGACTATCATCCTCCACAACTAACGATATTCATCACAAGCTACTGCCAGAAATTCTACTGCATTAGCACCAAGAGTCTAGTAACAGAACGATTGCCCCACCACAATGGCGTGTTCAAGATTCTCAGACCAAAATCTAAATATATCATCATTTGGTGCAGCACGGCAAATCAGCTAGCCACATACCTGGAGATAAATCAAATTGCAGGAATAAATGTCAAAGTCCAAAGGCACAGAGCAGCACATAAAATTGCCAAACCAAACGCAACTAGACAATCACCACAAACAAGAGAGCAACCAACAACAACAAAAATAAACCTATGAGGGAACGAAGAGTGGAAGAAAGCATGAGTACAGGAATCAAAGTAATACTGAAACTAACCGGCACACATGCACAAAAAGCTATACATGAACTACAAACTGACCTAAAACAACAGGGCATCGCCTACAAGAAAATTCTCAGCCTAAGAAACAGACACAGCCAGGAAATACCCACAGTGCTAAAAGAATTCATCAAACCCCCACCAGCGACTATTAAAAGAGGACAAAAAGGACAAAGACTCAAAATACATAAATATATAAACCAATCGCGCTACTGTAACAACTGCCAACGTTGGGGACATTTCACCACAAAATGTCGATACAACGCAAGATGTCACAAATGTGGAGGCAGTCACAAGGACACCTGCAGAGCTCAAACATACAAATGTGCAAACAGCAGAGGGCAACACTCCCCTTACTCAGCAGAGTGCTACAACACCGTCGCAGAAAAAAGGATCACTCAACTAATGGATGAGAAACAAATTAACTACACACAGGCAAAGCTGGAACTTAGCAAACTACCTACGACCCAAGCATCAGCACTGCCACACTGGTCAATAACCAACGTCCCAACCCAATCAATCAATTCAACTATTCCAAACCAAGCAAACACACAATACAACAGACTACCAACGCCAACGTTGACTGACAAGCACACTGCGATACCTGCCAATACCCAAAATAAGCCACATACCGCGACAAGGGCCGCACTACTACCAACTCCTACAACTCATCAAAAAGACCCACAGAGTACAACTAAAGTCAATTATCTGAAACAGCAGCAACGTCACACCCAGCACCACAACAATATACAAACCAACAACTATCACATGGAAAAAGGAAACTCATCAGAAACAAACACACCAGATCAAACCAAGGATAAACAACCCACACAAAAGAAGAGAGGGCACCAAATAATGACTATCTCAACCCTACCCTAGTTATTCAACACCTACATGAACTGAGAAAGGGAATACAACAGAACACACATTATAACCGA
Organism: Megalonaias nervosa; assembly: GCA_016617855.1. Taxonomy (NCBI): domain Eukaryota; kingdom Metazoa; phylum Mollusca; class Bivalvia; order Unionida; family Unionidae; genus Megalonaias; species Megalonaias nervosa. The sequence goes on along the minus strand of JAECUM010017381.1, from coordinate 1,263 downwards.
CTTAAAAAGGACGACTTCTTCAACCTACTGTGCAACCTAATGGAGAAGATTTTTCCCCAGGACTAATTGACCGTACTTACACCCATCACTGAATACATAAACTACAAATACTTACAATTATGGAATACAACAATAACAGAACAACCTTTTCTACAACAATAAATTACACCAACAACCACTCCAAATTCACCCTATGGCAATGGAATTGCAGAGGACTATTCGCAAACCAAGGAGAACTACTCACAGCCATCAACTCAGCCATTAATAAACCGGACATCCTATGCCTACAAGAAACTCAACTAACGGAATCAAATAAAACACTACCTAAAATAAGCGACTACGATACTACCTTTCACAAACACAGAACCAACGGAAAAAAAGGAGGAGGAATGGCCATCTACATCCATAATACACTCCAAAACGTAATAGAAATCGACACCAATGTGGAGATAGCAGGTAACCTCATCGAACACCAAGCAATCACCATCACAGCAGGAAGGAGACAAATAGCAATATACAACATATACGATCCAAACGTAGGTAATACAAACCCTGCACTAAACTACTCAGAAATACTTAAAAACAAAACCACAAACACTATTATCTGCGGAGATTTCAATGCGCACAACAGAAAATGGGGCAGCGACAACACCAACATCAGAGGAAGGAGCATCGCAAAATACGCCAGAAATAATCAACTACTCATCCTCAACACAGGTACACCCACCAGAATAGATCCCGCCACTGAGAGATTCACGGCCATAGACCTTACACTAGCAACACCATACATCGCACAAATCACAGACTGGGAGGTTCTTCAGCAGAGCTCCCTCGGAAGCGACCACTTCCCCATATGTACCACGGTCTATCTAGAAAGTTCAAAAGAGATCCAAAAGAATGTACAGAAATGGAAAACACACAAAGCCGACTGGGATCTGTTCCAAACAATCCTTAGGAAAATAAGACTAGAGGACGTTCAAAATGATGACACTAACCACTACTGCATCAACATAACACAAGCAATCAATGAAGCAGCACAGGAAAGCATCCCCAAAACAAGTGGAATCTCCAACAAAACCAGCATACCATGATGGAACGATAACTGCAAAATGCCATTAAAGAGAAAAAGAAAGCCCTTAATCGCTTCAAACACACCAAACTAGCTGCAGACTTCATTAACTACAAACAAAAAGAAGCCAACACACAAGCAGTAATAAAGGAAGCAAAGAGCGACTCATGGAAAGACTACTGCTCCACCCTCAA